>PVJI01016122.1:0-39052 GCA_004026765.1 Micronycteris hirsuta
AAAAAAAGACTTTCGTTGGCTGGCTTCAACAGCGTCAGCCTGGGGAGATCTGCTGTCTTCTTGGGCTGCACTCTTAGCTGCCGTTCCGCCACCAGCGGAGTTGCCAGGAGTTTGCAGCACCTCCTCTGGGCCACCTGACTTCCACCCTGAGTCAGAGTTTATGAGGTCTGTGTCTCCCGTCAGTGGGGCTCAATGTACCTCCTCTGTTTCTCCTGCACGGAGGGACTCAGCACCGCAGGTTTGGTTCTGTCTCAGGCCCTCCAGGTGTGAGCTCCGCGCCCCTGCATTTGCTGATCGCTTTTGTCTCTGGAATCGGGGCTTGCAAGCCGCAGGCCTGGGCGCCCGGTTGGGCATTTCTGCCAACCGCCCCCGATTAGCTCCACCGGGTGCGTGCCCAATCCAGGAGCTCTGGGGTTGGGTTTGCCTTTCAATTCAGACTCCAATTCCTCCCGCTGGGATCACCAGCCTCTGCAGATCAGTCCCCAGGTACGCACCGACCTCCGGACTGCTGGGGACCAAGGCTCTTCCAACAGACGCGTGCGTCTGTTTTGGCAACTCACACACCCCAATCCAGCTCCCTCCCACGGAACCTGGAGCAAACCTGGAAGCTGCTGCAACTGGATCCGCAGACCTCCCAGCTCCCCGTGAGGCCCGAGGGACCCCTTCCCTCTGAAGCAGTCTCCCTACTGCCTGATCTTTCAGTTTTATGCGCAGTCCTGATTTCCAATCTTCCCCCACACCGGAATACAGCTGGGTGATCACTCTGCTCCTCAGAAAATCGGCCAGATATCCCGCCAGTGGGCCAGAGGAAAGCAATCACGCTTCTTCCTTCTCCGCCGCCATCTTTCGCCCCCTGGCTGTTCTTTTTTTTTAATAATTATTTTATTGTTTTTCATTTACATTTGTCTGTATCCTCTCCCCTAACCTCCCCCCACCCCTTCCAACCCTACCTACCTTCCCTGCCTCCAACCTCCCCTTTGGTTCTGTCCATGTGTCCTCTATAGTGGGTCCTGAAAACCCCTCTTCCCATTCTCTCCTCCCCTCTCCCCTCTGGCTATTGTTAGACTGTTCGTAATTTCAATGTCTCTCGTTATGTTTTTCTTGCTTTTTTCTTTTGTTGATTATGTTCCAGTTAAAGGTGAGATCATGTGGTATTTGTCCCTCACCGCCTGGCTTACTTCACTAGGCATAATGCTCTCCAGTTCCATCCATGCTGTTGCAAAGGGTATAAGCTCCTTCTTCCTCTCTGCTGCGTAGAATTCCATTGTGTAAATGTATCATAGTTTCTTGATCCACTCATTTGTAGATGGGCACTTAGGTTGTTTCCAGCACTTGGCTATTGTGAATTGTGCTGCTATGAAAATTGGAGTGCATAGGTTCTTTTGAATTGGTATTTTGGGGCTCTTAGGGTGTAATCCCAGTAGTGGACTTACTGGGTAGAAAGGCAGTTCCATTTTTAGTTTTCTGAGGAAATTCCATTCTGATTCCCACAGTGATTCCACCAGTCTGCATTCCCACCAACAGTGCAGTAGGGTTCCCTTTTCTCCACATCCCCTCCAACAGTTATCTGTTTTGTTGATGATGGCCATTCTGACTGGTGTGAGGTGGTATCCCATTGTGGTTTTAATTTGCATCTCTCTGATGGCTAATGATGTTGAGCATTTGTTCATAAGTTTCTGGGCCCTCTGTATGTACTCTTTTGAAAACTGTCTGTTCATGTCTTTTGCCCATTTCTTAATTGGGTTTTTTGTCTTCCTGGAGTGGACTTGTATGAGTTCTTTATATATTCTGAAGATCAAACCCTTGTCCGAGGTATCATTGGCAAATATGTTTTCCCATACTGTTGGCTCCCTTTTTATTTTAATACTGTTTTCTTTAGCCATGAAGAAGTTCTTTCTTTTGATGAGGTCCCATTTGTTTCTTCTTTCCTTTATGTCCCTTGCTGTAGGCGACATATCATTGAAGATGTTTGCTGCGTGGAATGTCTGAGATTTTCCTACCAATGTTTTCCTCTAGGACTTTTATGGTGTGAAGACTTATATTTAGGTCTTTTATTCACCTTGAGTTTATTTTTGTGTATGGTGTAAGCCTGTGCTCGAGTTTCATTTTTTTGCATCTAGTCATCCAGATTTCCCAACACCATTTGTTGAAGAGGCTATTTTTATTCCATTTTATGCTTCTGCCTCCTTAGTTAAAGATTAATTGTCCATAGAGACTTGGTTTTAATTCTGGGCTCTCTATTCTGTTCCATTGGGCTATCTTTCTGTTTTTATGCCAGTACCAAGCTGTTTTGATTACAGTGGCCTTGTAATACAGTTTGATATTAGGAATTGTGATCCCTCATGCTTTGCTCTTCTCAAAATTGCAGCTGGTATTTGGGTTCGTTTATGGTTCTATATAAAAGTTTGAAGTGTTTGTTCTATATCTGTAAAATATGCCATTGGTACTTTGATAGGGATTGCATTAAGTCTATAAATTGCTTTGGGTAATATGGACATTTTGATGATGTTGATTCTTCCGATCCATGAGCATGGTATATGTTTCCATTTGTTTGTGTCTTCCATAATTTATTTCTTCAGTGTTGTGTAGTTTTGTGAGTACAGGTCTTTTACCTTCTTGGTGAGGTTTATTCCTAGGTATTTTATTCTATTTTTTTGTTGCTATATCAAATGCAATTTTTTTTCTGAGTTCTGCTTCTGCTGTTTCACTGTTGGTATACAAAAATGCCTTTGATTTCTGGATGTTGACTTTGTATCCTGCTGCTTTGCCAAATTCAGTTATTAGGTCGAGTAGTTTTATGACGGAGTCTATAGGATTTTCTAAGTACACTATCATGTCATCTGCAAACAACGATAGTTTTGTTTTCTCCTTTTCAATTTGGATGCCTTTTATTTCCTTTTCTTGTCTGATTGCTGTGGCTAAAACTTCCAGTACTATGTGGAATAGAAGTGGTGATAATGGGTATCCTTGTCTTGTTTCTGATTTTAGTGGGAAAGATTTTAGTTTTTTTCCATTGAGTATAATGTTGGCTGTAGGTTTCTCATATATGGCCTTTATTATGTTGAGGAATGCTCCCTCTATTCCCACTTTGCTAAGAGTTTCTATCATAAATGGATGCTGTACCTTATCGAATGCTTTTTCTGCATCTATTGATATGATCATGTGATTTTTGTCTTTGCTTTTATGTGATGTATTATGTTTACTGTTTTGTGAATATTGTACCATCCTTGCATCCCCAGATGAATACCACTTAGTCATCATGTATGATCTTTTTAATGTATTGCTGGATGTGGTTTGCCAATATTTTGTTGAGGATTTTAGCGTCAATGTTCATCAGTGATATTGGCCTGAAGTTTTCTTTCTTTGTTGTGTCTTTATCTGGTTTGGGGATTAGGATGATGCTGGCTTCAGAAAAAGAGTTTGGCCTGGCTGGTGTAGCTCAATGTATTAAGCGTTGGCTGGGAACCAAAGGGTCCTGGTTCGATTCCCAGTAGAGCACACGCCTGGGTTGTGGACCAGGTCCTCTGTGAGGGCCATGTGAGAGGCAACCATACAATGCTGTTTTTCTCCCTCTCTGTCGCCCTCCCTTCCCCTCTCTCTAAAAAATAAATAAATAAAATATTTTTTTTAAAAAAAAGAAAAAGATTTTGGGAGTCTTCAATCATTTTGTATTTTTTGGATTAGTCTGTGAAGGATACAGGTTAGTTCTTCCTTAAATGCTTTGTAGAATTCTCCTGTGAAATCATCTGGTCCAGGGCTTCTGTGTGTCAGGAGTTTTTTGATTACTGCTTTAATTTCATCTGCTGTTATTGGTCAGTTCAGGTTTTCTGCTTCTTTATTGAGTTTTGGAAGATCATATTTTTCTAAAAATTTATCCATTTCCCCCAGGTTTTCATATTTCTTGGCATACAGTTCTTCATAGTAGTGTCTTACAATCCTTTGTATTTCTGCGGCGTCATTTGTAATATCCCCTCTTTCATTTCGGATTGTGTTTATTTGGGTCCTCTCTCTTTTTTTGTTGATGAGCCTGCGTAAAGGCTTGTCAATTTAGTTTATCTTTTCAAAGAACCAGCTCCTTGATTTTTTGATCCTTTGAATTGTCCTTTTGTCTCTATGTCATTTAATTCTGCTCCGATCTTGGTTATTTCCTTCCTTCTACTTGCTCTGAGTTGTCTTTGCTGTTGTTCCTCAAGTTCTTGTAGGTGTAGGGTTAGGTTGTTTGTTTGAAATGTTTCTACCTTTTTTAGGTATGCCTATATCACCATGAACTTCCCTCTCAGGACTGCCTTCGCTGTGTCCCATAAGTTTTGGGTTGTTGTAAGTTCATTTTCATTTGTTTCGAGAAACTTTTTGATTTCTTCCCTAATCTCGTGCTTGACCCATCCATTGTTTAATACCATGCTATTCAATCTCCATAATTCTGAGTGTTTGGGGTTTTTTTCCTTTCAGTTGGTTTCTAATTTCAGTCTCTTGTAGTCAGAGAAAATACTTGGTATGATTTCAATTTTCTTGAATTTGTTGAGGTTTGTTTTGTGTCCTATCATATGGTCTATCTTTGAACATGTTCCATGTGCATTTGAAAAGAATGTGTATTTAGCTTCTTTCGGGTGAAAGGCTCTATATATGTCAGTTAAGTCTGTTTCTTCTAGGGCATTGTTCAGTGCCACATTATCTTTGTTTATATTTTGTTTGGAAGATCTGTTCACTTTTGACAGTGGGTTGTTGACGTCTCCTACTATAATTATGTTGCTGTAAATATCTTTCTTGAAGTCCTCCAAGATTTTCTTTATGTATTTGGGTGCTCCTATGTTGGGTGCATATATATTTACAATGTTTATGTCTTTTCAGTGGATTCTTCCCTTGAGTATTACGAAGTGTCCTTCTTGGTCTCTCTTTATGGCTTTTGTTTTGAAGTCTATTTTGTCTGATATGAGTATTGCTACCCCGGTTCTTTTTTCCTGTGTGTTTGCTTGGAAAATTTGTTTCCAGACCTTCACTTTCAGTCTGTGTAGGTCTTTTGTCCTAAGGTGGGTCTCTTGTAGGCAGCATATGTGTGGGTCATGGTTTCTTATCCATTCGGCTACTCCATGTCTTTTTATTGGAGCATTTATTTAATCTGTTTACATTTAAGGTTATTATTGATAGGTACTTATTAACTGCCATTCTTTCATACCTATGTTCTTCTCTCTCTCTCTCTCTCTCTCTCTCTCTCTCTCTCTCTCTCTCTCTCTCTTACTTCCTTTCCTTAAACCATCCCTTTAGCATCTCTTGCTGAGCTAGTTTGGTGGAGGTGTATTCTTTAGACTTCTAGTGTCTGGGAAGCTCCTTATTTGGCTTTCTATCTTGATTGAGAGTCTTGCTTGGTAAAGTAGCCTTAGTAGCAGGCCTCTGCTTCTCATTATTTAGAATATTTGTTGTCATTGCCTTCTGGCTTGTAATGTTTCTGTTTAGAAGTCACCTGCTAACCTTTTCAGGACTCCCTTGTATGTTACTTCCTTTTTCTCCCTTGCTGCATTTAAGATTATCTCTGTCTTGGAATTTTCCCATTTTAATTTTTATATGTCTTGATGTGGGCCTCTTTGGGTTCCTCTTGATTGGGACTCTCTGTGTTTCCTGGATTTGTGTGACTTTTTCTCTCATCAGATTAGGGAGGTTTTCCATCATTACTGTTTCAAACAGGTTTTCTATCCCTTGCTCTTCTTCTTCTCCTTCTGGTATCCGTATTATACAGATATTATTATGTTTCCTATTGTCCTGCATTTCCCTTAATCCCTCTCCATTCTTTCTGAGCCTCTTTTTTTTTCTTGCTCTGAGTGTTTGTATGTGTGTGTGTGTCCTTTGTTGTCCAGCTCGCTGATCCGATCCTCTGCTTCTTGAGCCTTTTGCTGTGTTCTTCAGTTCAGAAATTGTATTCTTCCTTTCCTCTGGGCCCTTGTTGATAGTTTCTATTTCCTTTTTCACGTCCATATAGTTTACAGTGAGTTCATTTTAGTTTCCCTATAGTTTCTGGTAATTCTTTGTGAGCTCATTGAGTTTCCTGAAAACCATTGCTTTGAACTCAATATCTGATAGTTGACTTGCGTCTATTTCATTTAGCATTCTTTCTCAGTCTTCCTCCTTTCCTTTCATTTGGCGATTGTTTCTTTGCCTTCCCTTTGTTCATGAGACTCTCCTTGTTAACCTCTACTTCTTTAATTGATCTGTTCTGACTCCCTGGGTTTATGGTGTGAACTTCTATGGTAGAATACTTGTGAGATTCAGTGGTGCAGTCTCTTTAATCTCCTGAACTTGCTGGTCTTGGGCTGTCATTTATGTTGGCTCTCTGTATGTCTTTGGGTTTTGATTGTTGTTGGGTCTTTCTTTTGTGGGTCCTTCCCTCCAGCTGTTTAACTGAATGTCACTCCATGCACCACATCTTGTATTCTGTTGTGCAGGTGTGAACAGGTTGTGTTCAAGCTTATTCTTCTGTGTGTACCAGCTTTTAAGGCTTCTCTTTCACTCTTCTTCAGTTGTTTGTTCTGGGTAATTTCTCCACCATTTAGTTATATTTCCAGATTGGTCCTGGATTAAGTTTAGCTTCCACTCCCTCCTTCACCTTCTTTTGTTGTTATTTGTCGGTGGTTCCTTTTTTCGTGGGTTCCCTCTTCCATCAGGTGTACTGACATTCATCACTCCCATCTTGCACGTTCTCTGGAGTAGCAAAGTGAAATTTGTCTCACCTTCTGAGTTGTTGGGATGACTCCTCTTTGGGTCTAACTCTGGTATTTTCACAACTCCAGGTTTTATTGTCTCACCTATGGGAAAAAAAGAAAACAGTGAAGGAAGGAAGGAAGAAGGAATAAAATAGGGAAGGAAGGAAGAAAGGAAGGAAGATGGATTAAAAAAAGAAAAAGGAGAGAGAAGGTAAGAAAGAAGGAATTTTTAAAAAAGAAGGAAGGAAGAAGCAATAAAAAGGAAAGGAAGGAAGGAAGAAAGAGGGAATAAAAAGAAAGAAGGAAAGAAAGGAGATGCTGGGATTTTGTCCCGCAAAATCCATGCGGGACCGCAACCGAACACGTGAATTAATCACACTCAGAGACACACTTGGAAAAGGAGTTCCAGGGGCCACGGGTCTTTCCCTCCATCTCTGGAAAGGCCTAGTTAGGAGAATAGAACCTGGAAAAGCCAGGACTTCCCACTATAGGCTGCAATCTTGCTCTCTCTTTTCTCGAAGACTAAACCTAGGTGGGGAATGTGCCGCGGGGATAGGACCATTAAGTGTTTTTACAGTGTGCCTCTCGTTGCGTGGACTTTTGCTTGTGGCTGGCGGGAAACCTAGAGTTCTGACCCAGTCCACGTCCCAGCTCAACCTCTCACGTGAGTCTTTATTGTGGTGAGCACTCTTGTGGCTCTTAAATGCTCTTAAATGCTCGACCCGTGCCCGAGAGAAGCAGCGATTTCTTGAGAGAGAAAGCAAGACATTTGCCCAGCAGGCATAACATTGCCCCCCTTCCAGTTCCTGCAAGGGGCATTCGGATATAAATTGAGTTGCTAGAAGTCACCTGGGGTGGAGACGAGAGATGCTGCAAGCTCACAACAGGCCAATGATTTAAAGCGACTTTACTCCTGGCCAGGTTTGGAGGCAGAAAAGGCTAAGGAATCCGAGTAGTGGGTCAAAGTGTGCTGCTTGTGAGCAGGGCTCCCAAAAGCCGTTACCCCTTTGGTCATCCCTAACTCTCTTACATGTCTCAGTTTCTCCCCTGACCATCTAAAACAGCCAGGGAGGCTCGGAGTGCTGGGTGACCAGCCCTTATGTGCACTTCCCCGGAGAAGCCGAAGTTTAATTACCATGATTGGAGTTCCCTATGGAGAGAGCAAGATTGCAGCCTATAGTGGGAAGCCCTGGCTTTTCCAGGTTCTATTCTCTTAACTAGGCCTTTCCAGAGATGGAGGGAAAAACCCGTGGTACCAGAACTCCTTCTCCAAGCGTGTCTCTGGGTGAGATTGATTCACACATTCAGTTGCGGTCCCCCATGGATTTTGCGGTATGAAATCCCATCAGAAAGGAAGAAGGATTTTTTTTTTAAAGCCTTCTGCTGACTTTAAACTGGTGAAGCCAGATCTTTTGGTCTTCCTGGCTGCATCCAGCTGAGGAGGGATTGGTTTTGCTTTTCTCCCTTCCTGAGCTGCACTCTTTGCTGTTGTCCAGGCTCCAGCCCAGCTCCTCAGTGCCCTTCTGAGCCCAGCCTCAGCCTTTAGTCCACCAGTTGCACTGTCTTTGAGGTGCACCAGTTAGGGGCAACTCACACACCACCTTCTTCCTCTTTGCTGTCCTAGATGCTAGGAAGGCTCAGGGTAGATGCTAGGCTGACACTTCAAGGTAGTTCAGCCCCCACACTGAGTCAAGTCTTTCTGTGGACTGCTGACTCCCCGAGCCCTGCAGCACTCCCCTGTGGACATTTCCACCTTTCTCCTAGAGAGCCAGGAAGCTCTGCAGGGCTCTGGGAACAGCGGTTGGGTGGGAGGTGCACCATTCCCAGTGCTTCAGGTGTGAGTGTAGGTGAGCGGCCCCCAAGCCACAGATTGGGTGCACACAGACTCCGGGGCTGCGGGGTAGCGGTGCTGGAGGCGGGAAGCTGCAGTGCAGAATTCCCCAAACAGCCGCTGAGTGCCTCTTTTTCCTCTTTTTCTTTTTGAAAAATTCCTCCAATTTTCAATCCCGTTGGTCCAAACAAGCACCTGGCCCCTTACACAGCCGAGCCTGGCTCTCTCCCAAGAATCTTGCAGCAGACCTGGTGGGTTACAGGCCTGGGGCTGCAGCTGCCCTGGTCCCCATGCTGGTCCCAGGGACCTTACTGTCCTTAAGCACTCGTCTTACCATCTGATTTTGTAATGTGCTCTACAATTTTTGGTCTCCAATCTTCATATACGCTGGGATACCATTGGCTGTTTGCTCTGTTCCTCAGAAGATCAGCTAAGGTGTTTCACCCGTGTGCAGGGAAAGTGAACTCTGCTCCCACCTATCTCGCTGCCATCTTCCTTCTTAGTATAGACATTTTAATGACCCTGATTATTCCAATCCATGAACACAGTATATGCTACCATTTGTTTGTATCTTCCTTTATTTCTTTCTTCAGTGTTGTGTAGTTTTCCAAGTATAGTATTTTTAGCTCCTTGGTTAAATTTATTCTCGGGTGCATTATATCTCTTTTTGCTATTGTAAATGGGATTTTTCCCTAGTTTCTGTGTCTTATATTTCACTATCGGTATACAAAAATTGCTTCAACTTCAAAAACTGACTTTTTATCCCTTTTTTGCTTTCGTCCTTGATCTCATTGTTAACCCATTCATTATTTAATAGCATGTTATTCCGTCTCCATGAATTTGAATGTTTTTGAGTTTTTTCCTTGTGGTTGGTTTCTAGTTTCAAGCCCTTGTGATCTGATAAAAATGCTTGATATAATTTCATTTTTGAGTTTGTTGAGGTTTGTTTTGTGACCTACCAAGTGGTCTATCTTTGAAAAATATTCCATGGGCATTTGAAGAGAATGTATATTTTGCTTCTTTGGTGTGAAAGTTTCTGTATATATCAATTAAATCCATTTTATCTAGAGTGTTGTTCAATGACACAGTATACTTGTTGATTCTTTGCTTCAAAAACCTACTCATTTTTGACAGTAGGGTGTGAAAATCCCCTATTATGAGTGTGTTGCTGTTAATCTTTCTTGAAGTCCTCCAAGATTTTCCTTATATATGTGAGTGCTCCAATGTTGTGTGATTTAAGTTTAAAATGGTTATATCTTCTTGATGGATTGTTCCCTTAAGTATTATACAGTATCCTCCTTTGTCTCTTTTTATGGACTTTGTTTTGAAATCCTCTTTGTCTGATACAAGTATTGCTACCCCAACCTTTTTTTTCACCTTCATTTGATTGGAATATTTTCTTCCATCCCTTCACTTTCAGTTTGTGTAGGTCTTTTGTCCTGAGGTTCATGACAGCATATATGCGGGTCATGTTTTCTTACCCATTCAGCTACCCTATGTCTTTTGAGTGGAGCATTTAATCCACTCACATTTAGTTATTATTGATAGGTACTTGTTCATTGCCAGTTTTTCCCTTTCTACCTATGTTCCCCTCTCTCTGTGTGTCTCTGTTTTTTTTTTTTATCTTATTAAAGCAGTCCCTTTAGCATCTCTTGTAATATTGGTTGGTGGAGATTGTTCTTTTAGCCTTTTTTTTTTGCCTCTGAAGATCTTTATTTCACTTTCCATTTTAAATGAGACTCATGCTTGGTAGAGTAGTGTTGGTTGCAGTCTTTTGCTTTACATTACTTAGAATATTTCTTGTCATTACTTCTGGCTTGTAGTGTTTCTGTTGAGTAATCAGCTGATCGCCTTATCAGTGTTCCCTTGTACATTACTAGCTGTTTCTCCCTCGCAGCCTTTAACGTTCTCTCTTTGTCTTTAAATCTTGCCATTTTTATTATGATGTGTCTTGGAATGGGCATCTTTGGGTTCATCTTGATTGGGACCTTCTATGCTTCCTGGACATGCATGATTTTTTTCTCTCATCAACTTGGGGACATTTACTGTCATTACTTTTTCAAACAGATTTTCTATGTCTGCTCCTCTTCTTCTTCTTTTGGTATATCTATGATATGGATATATCAATGTTTCATATTGCCCTGCAGCTCCCTTAAAACATCTTCACTCTTTTTGAGCCTTTTTTCATTTCGCTGTGCTGTCTGGGAAATTTTTTCTCCTTTGTCCTCACACTCACTGATTTGATCCTCTGCTTTATCTACCCTACTTTTAATTCCTTCAACTGTTTGTTCACTTCAGAAACTGTATTCTTCATTTTCTCCTGGCCCTTATTCATAATTTATATGTCCTTTTTCATGCTTATGTGCTTGCAATAAGTTCCTTGTAGCTTCCCTATAGTTCTTTGTAGTTCTCACTGAGCTCATTGAGCTTCCTTACAACCATTATTTTGAACTCCATGTTTGATAGTTTACTTGCTTCTATTTCATTTAGCACTCTTTCTGGGGAATCCTCCTTTCCTTTTGGCTGGGGGTTGTTTCTTTGTCTTCTTATTTTAAGTACTCTTCTTGTTTGTTTCTGCTTCCTAGATCGATCTGCTCTGACTCCCAGTCTTGTGATGTGACTTTCTATGTTTGGAGACCTGTGGGATCCAGTGGTGCTGTCTCTTAGATTTCCTGAACTTGTTGACCTTGGAGTGCCCATTACACTGACTATGGTTGAAATTGGGTTTTGATTGGTTGTTGAGTCATTCTTTGGTGGGTTCTTCCTTCCAGTTGGCTGACTGTATATCACTCTGTCCACCATGCCTTGTATGCTCCTAGGCAGGTGCTGCTATAACAAAACCACACGGCACAGGAAACAAACCCATACTCACAAAAATAACTCCCACCCATCCTCACACTATCAACAGCAAATGAACCAGTATTAATAAGAGTGTAAAGAGGTTAAAACTATTATTAGAAAGGAGAAATTAACATGAGATGACTAACTGAAAGAAAAACAATTTTGAGAGGGTGGAGGATCAATAATAAGAGTAGGAAATTGGAGCAAGGCAAAGAGAGAAAAAAAGTAAAATTTACATTTTAAATGAAAAAGGGAATGAAGAAGGCAGAATCAGCCATAAAAAAAGAAGCATATAGTATTAGGTTTAAAAAGAAATTTAAGAAAAAAAATAGAGAGAGAGAGAGAGAAAGAAAAAGAAAAAAAGAAGTAAATAAATATATAAACAGGAACCAAATTGGAGAAAAAGATCCACAATAGCGCTATCAACAAAAAATGAACTAAGATTAATATATTTGGGGTGGGAATAAGAGGTAAAAATGAAAGAAAGAAAACCTTATGAGATGTCTAGAGGAAATAGAAATTATTTTGAGGTGCTTGAAGGAGAAGGAATGTTAAGAGTAAGGAACAAAAACCAGGCTAAGACAGGGAAAAATTAAAATTTGAGATTAAGAAAAAAAGAAACAGTAAGAGGGAGGCATAATGGAAGTGGAGAAGGGAACGGTAAATACGAGATTTGAAATACCAAAATGGTGAAGCTTTAGAGATAAAATTGAAGAAATGCAATAATAACCACCCCATCCACAGCCAACAAGAAAAGATTGCTAAAGGTAGACAAAGAGAAAAGGGGTATTTTCAGAGGTGGAAAAAGAATGTGAGATGATCAATGACAAGAAAAATGGTTTTGAGAGGCTTGAGGTGGGAGAAATAGTAAAAGTGAGGAATGGAAACAAGTCATAGCAAGAGAGAGAAAAATTTAAAGTGAAAATAAGAGGAAATAAGAAGATAAAATTGGTTAAAAGAGGGGAGGAGCAAATTATTGAGATTTGAAATAAACTATAATATAAAAACTAGTGAATATGTACAAATTTGAAGGACAAGAAATGAATGTTAAATAGCTGTGCAGGAGAGAAAATATCACAACACATGAAAACCATAGTGGAATTCATCTCAGTAACATCTAGTACCTATCACTTTTTTCTTTCTGGATCTGCCTCCGGTGATGTCAGATGGTGTCCAAGTCTGGCTTTAGACATCCTGTTTGAGACTACCAGGGATCCACAGTCTTTTGCTGACTCCTTCAATTGTTAATCTAGTCACTCTATAATAAGTAGTCAGGCTTAAGTACCACAGGGTGGTGCAGAGTAATTCTGGTGATCAGGGCTATTGTTTCCCCTTAGGTTGATGCCACTTTAAGTGGAAAGGTCTGCCTGAGCAAGATGGCGCCTGCCATATAGGGGATGACTCAGCACAAGGATCCTAGTGGCTACTCCCTCAGTTCTCTCCCCTAAGCCACCATCCTCAGTCTCTCGTCAAGCATCTCTAGTCCACTCTGCCCCCTCCCCCACTTTGCTGGAGCATAGAGTAAATGGTGACAAATAAAATTTTATGTATTGGCCCTTTAAAAGTCTCTCTGTGACTCCAGCCAACTGTCCCTGGCAGAGACAAATCCTTCTGCTTTTCAGAGCTGCAAGTTATCTAGGTTCTTTCTGTGCTCTAGTGCTATAGGCTAGAGAGTCCAGCTTGGGGTTTACAACCCACATTTCTCAGGGGGAAGCCTCAGTCACTGAAATATTCCTCTGGCACTTCAGCTGCTACCCATGGGGGCCCAGCAAGCCCTCTTGCATCTCCTCTGCACTCTGTACCAGTCACAAATGGTGACAGAAGACAGAAGCTTTTTCTCCTGTCCATCTGTGGTTATAAGGCTTCTCTCCTGCTGTTGTTGAGTTGTTTATTCTGGAAGATTTCTCTACAATTTAGTTGTAATTCCAGATTGGTCCTGAGAAGAGGTTAGTGTAGCTTCCACTTACTCCTTTGCCATCTTGTCTTGCTGCCTTTTAGATCTTCTCTTTATCTTTAACCTTTGGCATTTTAATCACAATGTGTCTTGGAGTAGGCCTTTTGTATCCATCTTTTTGGGGGGACTCTCTCTGTGCCTCCTGGACTTGCGTGCTATTTCTTTCACCAGATTAGGTAAGGTTTTTTTTCATTATTTTTTCAAATAGATTTCCAATTTCTTGATCTTTCTCTTCTCCTTCTGGCACCCCTGTAGTATGAGTGTTGAAATACTTGAAGTTGTCCCAGAGGTCTTTACACTAGGCTATTTTTTAGATTCTTTTTTCTTCTTGTTGTTCTGATTAGTTGTTTCTTGTGTCCTTATGTTCCAAATCATTGATATGATTCTTGGCTTACCCCTTCTACTGTTGTTGTTTCCTTGTAAATTGTTCTTTATTTTAATTAGTGTACCCTTCATTTCTGACTGGATCTTTTTTATGATGTTGAGGTCTTCATTAATTTCTTTGAGCATCCTTATATGTTTTGAACTTTGCATCTGAAAGATTGCTTATTTCCATTTTGTTTAATTCTTTTTCTGGAATTTGGATCTGTTCTATCATTGGCACCATGTTTCTTTGTCTGCTTATTTTGGCAGCCTCCTTGTGTTTGTTTCTGTATATTAGGTAGGGCTGCTATGACTTTCTGTATTGGTAACCTGGCTTAATATAGTTTGTGTGCTGTAGGGTCCGGTGGCACAGCCTCCCCTATCACCCAAGCTGGGTACTTGAGGTGTGCCCTTTTTGTGGGCTGAGTACACCCTCCTCTTGTAGTTTAGCATTGATTCGTGTTGGCAGGTCAACGGGAGTGATTTACTCAGGCAAATCACCTGTAAGGACTGGCTGCAATCACTGACTACCAACCTCCACCCTCTGTGGAGCATTCACTATGCAGGGGCAGGGTGGTGATGTTCCAACATGGTCAATAGATTTTCAATGCTTGCACAGGCTCTGAGGGTTCCATGGTGATGCAGTCCAAGGTCAGCCCCCACCTGTATTTTGCCTGGGACCACCTTGTCTGTGCTTAAAGCAATCTGAGATGGCTATTACTTGTTCTGGGCTTGGAGATTCCCACATGAATCCAATCTGAATCTAGGCTAGCTGCTGCTAGTGGCAGCCCTGGGGCCACTTAGCAAGAGGTATGGGAGGCTGGTGGCTCACTGAGTCTGGCTGTTGCTTGTTTGAGAGGATTTAGGAAGTTGTGAAGCATGAGCCAAGACCAGTCATTCATATGGAAAAACCTCTGTTAACAGGTTGAGTGGGCCTGTAAGTTGGGTGGGACCATGTCTCATGGGATCTCTAAGGTGAAGCAAACAGTGTTAGCCAGGTTGATGGAGTCTCAGATATAGTATCCACCTGCCTCCTCTGTGCTCTTTTGGGGGAAGTTTCAGAAAAGGAACAATGGCCTGTGCACATCTTTCTGTCTGGGATAAAGCTGTTCCCCAGCTCTCGCCTTGGTGCCAGACACTTAAGTTCTTCCCTTTATGCCACCATTGTCTTTTAAGCTGCTACCCCAGTGCTGGAGCTCAGAGGAAAGAGTCTGAATAAGTCTGTGTGTGGGTTCTTTAAGAGGAATCACTTGGGACTCCAGGAGTTTCTTCCACCAATTCAGTACCCACTGCATTTTGCAGGCAGAAGATTTGGGGGCTTATCTTCCTCACACTGGAACCCTGGGCTGGAAGACCTGGTGTGGGACTGGGACTCTCATTTCTGAGCTATCTCTCCCTAATTTTTATCCATCACATGTGGATGTGGGACGAGTATGTTCTTCATGTTCAATCTTCCTAAGTTGGATGGATGTGGTTTCTTTAAATCCATAGTTGGCAGACTTTCATTCAACTCAATTTCAGATAGTTCCCAGTGATGGTTGTTCTATATTTTAGTTGTAATTTTGATGTGGTTGTGCAAGGAGGCAAGCCGAGTTTACCCATGCTACCATCTGGAACAGAAGTCTCTCAGCTCTCCTTGAATTTCAATGAACACAGATCTAAGGGATACATCTTTGGTCCACCCATCACCTATTAGAATTTTTCTTTTCAACTCCTCAAAACTCAAGATGTCCCTCCTCATCTTTGAAGCACCATTTGACACAGTTGATGTCCCTTATTTTTTCTGCCCTGACTTTTTTCTATTTCTCTTAACACTCTCCTCTCCTCATTCTCTTTCTCCTCCTGTCCCTGCCCAGAGATTTCCTTTATATCTCTTCATCCAGAAAAAAGTAGGAAATCTTACATTTGGCAACTATAAATGGACCTGGAGAGTATTATGCTAAGTGAAAAGGGCAAATACCATATGATTTTACTTATATATGGAACCTAATAAACAAAATAATCTAACAATAAAAACACAAACAGAATCATAAATACACAGAACATAGTAACAGCTGTCACAGAAGTGAGGGCATGGAGGGTTGAGGGAAAAATGTAAAGGGATTAAGAACAATGCTTAGGAATGAATGGAAGGCACACTAACCTCCTCCTGGGACCAATCTTTTTTTTTTAAAGCTGTTTTAAGCCACTGGGCATTTTTTTTTCTTTTAAAGATTTTATTTATTTATTTTTAGAGAGAGGAGAAGGGAGGGAGACAGAGAGGGAGAGAAACAGCAATGTATGGTTGCCTCTCACATGGCCCTCACAGAGGACCTGGCCCGCAACCCAGGCATGTGCCCTAACTGGGAATCGAACTGGGACCGTCTGGTTCCCATCCCGCGCTCAATCCACCGAGCTACACCAGCCAGGGCTCCCTGGGACCAATCTTTAATTACAACTAATTTGTGGAGAAATCACCCAGAACAGACAACTGAACAATAGTGAGAGAGAAGCCTCATAACCTCAGACAGACAAAAGAATCAGCTTCAGCACTAACTGGCTGATAAGGAGTGGGGCAGAGACATGAGAATGCTGGCTGGGCACCCACAGTGGCAGCACCAGAGGGATAATTAAGTGGCTGGTTTTATCCCCCTGAGAAGAATGGGGTCTAAGCCCTACACTGGGATCCCCAGCCCAGAGCACCACAGCCCAAAAGTTACACAGACAACAAACAGCGGCAAAAGGTGGTAGGGTTGCTGTCCACCAGAGATGGATAGATGGAGATGCAAAGACCCATTTAAAGGGCCAATGCACAAATGTTCATTTCATGTCATTTACACAGGAATCTGGCAAAGGCAGGGGAAAAGTGGGCTAGAGATGCCTAAGGAGAGACCAGGGATGGAAGCTCTGGGGAGAGAGCAGACAGAATATATGCTGTGATCACACTGCTAAGTCATCCCTCATATGGCAGCAGCCACAGTGCTCAGGCAGACCGCAACCTTCTGAGTGGCAACAGCCTAAGGAGAAAAAATAGCCCTTCCCCAAGAGAGACTCTGCCTGGCTCAGTGGGGCTTAAGCCTGTTTGCTGAGTGCAGACTGCCTAGATTAACAACTGAAGAAGACAGCCAAAAACAGTAGATCCCTGGCAGTATCAGACCAGGCTGCATAAGGACAGAAGGGTTCAACATCGAAAATCACCAGAGGCATATCCAGAAAGTTAAAACAGTGGTAAATATTAGAGGCTACCGTGATTAAATCCACTGTGGTCTTCTCCATGATTAGCAATATTTTCTTTCCTGTATAGCTTTCTAAAATTCATTTCTTGTCCACCAAGGATGTGCATGTTAACTCAATAGACTTAATATTACAGTTTTTTTCTCTCCTTCCTTATAATAGTCTTAATCTCTTTACACCCTTATCAATACTGAATCATTTGCTGTTGATAGTGGGATGGCTGGAGGGAGATATTCTTGCAGATGTGGGTTTCTTTGTAAGGCTTTGTGGTTTTCTGCTGGCAGCACCAGCACAACAGTATACAAGATGTGGTATACAGTGAACATCAGTCAAACAGCTGGAGGGAAGGAACCACCAAAGAACAACCCCAAAACAATCAAAGCCCAATGACATCCAGACCACCAACATAAATGGCATCCCAAGAGCATCAAATTCAGGAGATCAAGGATATTGCACCACTGAATCTCACAGGTCTCCTATCATAGAAGTTTACACCACAAACTCAAGAATTCAGGACAGATCAAATTAAGAAGCAGAGGGTAACAAGAAGTGTCTTGCAAGCAATAGGAAGACAAAGAAACAAACCCTAAATGAAAGGAAAGGAGAAATCCTCAGAAAAAAAAATGCCAAATGAAATAGAGGCAAGTCAACTCTCAGATATTGAGTTCAAAGCAATGGTTATAAGGAAGCACAATGAGCTCACTGAGAATTACCAAAAACTACGGGGAAACTACAAGGAACTTACTGCAAACTATATCAACATGAAAAAGGAAATTGAAACTATCAAGAAGAGGCCAGAGAAAATTAAGAATACAATTTCATATTAGACACAATTAAAAGAAGACTACATAAAGCAGAGGATCGAATCAGCGAGCTCGAGGAAAAGGTAGAAAAAAACTCCCAGAAAGAGCAAGAAAAGGAAAAAAGACTCAGAAAGAACAAGGAGGTATTAAGGGAACTGCAAGACAACAGGAAATGTAATAATATCCATATAATAAGCATACCAGAAGGAGAATGGAGGAGAAATGGACAGAAAACCTGTTTGAAAAGGGAATCCTGTTTGAAAAAGTAGAGACAATGGAAAACTTCCCTAATTTGATGAGAGAAAAAGTCACACAAATCCAGGAAACACAGAGAGTCCCAATCAAGAGACACATCATAATTAAAATGGCAAAATCCCAAGACAAAGAGACCCATTTCAAGACACATCATAATTAAAGTGGCAAAATCCCAAGACAAAGACAAAATCTTAAAGGCCGCAAGGGAGAAACAGGAAGTAACATACAAGGGAGCCCCAATAAGGCTAGCAGGTGGCTTCTCAGCAGAAACATTACAAGCCAGAAGGGAACAGCAACAAATATTCCAAGCAATGAAAACCAAAGGCCTGCAACTCAGACTACTCTATCCAGCAAGGCTTTCAATTAAAATAGAAGATGAAATAAGGAGTTTCTGAGACAAAAGAAGTCTAAAAGAATACACCTCCAGCAAACCAGCACTGCAAGATACACCAAAGGGACTGCTTTAAGGAAAGGAAGAAAAAGAGAGAGAGAGGAAAACAGGTATGAAGGAAGTAAAATATCAATGAATAAGTACCTATCAATAATAACCTTAAATGTAAACATATTAAAGGCTCCAATCAAAAGACATAGAATAGCTGAATGGATAAGAAATCATGACCTATACATATGCTGCCCACAAGAGACCCACCTCAGAACAAAAGACCTACACAGACTGAAAGTGAAGGGTTGGAAAAATATATTCCAAGTAAATGGACATGAAAAGAAATTCATGGAAACAATCTTATATCAGACAAAATGAACTTCAAAACAAAGGTGATAAAAAGAGACCCAGAAGGACACTTCATCATACTCAAGGGAAGAATCTATCAAGAAGACATAAACATTATAAACATATATACACCCAACATAGGAGCACCCAAATATATAAGGAAAATCTTGGTGGACTTCAGGAAAGATATACACAGTAATACACTTATATTAGGGGATTTTAACACTCCATTGTCAAAAATGGATAGCTCTTCCAAACAAAATATCAACAAGAATATTGTGGTGTTGAACAATGCTCTACATCAAAAGGACTTAAGTGATAAATATAAAATATTTCATCCCAAAGAAGCAAAAATACATATTCTTTTCAAATACACATGGAACATTTTCAAAGACAGACCACATGATAGGACACAAAACAAGCCTCAAAAAATTCAAGAAAATTTAAATCATATCAAGCATCTTCTCAGACTACAAGGGCCTCAGACTAGAAACCAAACTCAAGAATAAAAACTCAACAACACTCAAATCCATGGATTAAATAGCATTGTATTAAACAATGAATGGGTTACAAATGAGATGAAAGAGTAAATAAAAAAATTTTGGAAACTAATAAAAATGAAATCACAGCAGTCCAAAACTTATGGGACACAGTGAAGACAGTCTTGAGAGGGAAGTTCATATCAGTACAGGCCTACATGAAAAAAGATTGAAACATCTCAAATAAACAACCTAGCCCTACATCTACAATAACTGGAGGAGCAACAACAAAGCCCAGAGCAAGTAGAAGGAAGAAAATAAACAAGATAAGAGCAGAATTAAACAACATAGAGACTAAAAGCACCATTCTGAGGATCAATAAATTCAGGAGCTATTTCCTTGAAAAGATAAACAGAATCAACAAGCTTTTAAGACTCGTCAAGGAAAAAAAGAGAGGACCCAAATAAACAATCAGATATGAAAGAGGAGAGATTACAACTGGTACCACAGAAATACAAAGGACTGTAAGAAATTACAATGAATACCTATATGCCAAAAACTTTACAAACCTGGGTGAAACAGACATATTTCTAGAAAAATACAATCTTCCAAAACTGAATGAAAAAGAAGCAGAAAACCTGAACAGACTGGTGGCAGCTGACGAAATCAAAGCAGTAATAACAAAAAAAATTCCAGAACATGAAAGGCCTGGACCAGATGGCTTCACAGAATAATGTTACAAAACATTTAAGGAAGACCTAACCACTACCCTTCTCAGACTATTCCAAAAATCCAAGAAGAGGGAAGATTCCCAACACTTTTTACACAGCCAGCATCATCCTAATCCAAAAACCAGATAAAGACACAACAAAGAAAGAAAACTACAGGCAAATATCGTTGATGAACATAGACGCTAAAATCCTCAACAAAATATTGGCAAATTGCATGTAGCAATACATTAAAAAGTTCATAGACCATGATCAAGTGGGATTTATCCCAGTGATACAAGGATGGTACAATATTCACAAATCAATAAATGTAATACATCACACAAACAAAAGAAAAGACAAAAATCACATGATCATGTAGATAGATGCGGAAAAAGCATTTGATAAGGTATAGCACCTTTTAAGATAAAAACGCTCAGCAAAGTGGAAGTAAAAAGAGCATATCTTAACATGATAAAGGACATATATGAGAAGCTTACAGCCAACATCATACTCAATGGGCAAAACTAAAAGTTTCCCCACTAAGATCAAGAACAAGACAAGATTCCCGCTTTCACCATTCTAATTCAACATAGTAATTGAAGTACTAGCCACAGTGATCAGACAAGAAAAAGAAATAAAATGCATCCAAATTGGGAAGGAAGAAGTAAAACTGTCATCACTTGCAAATGACATGATACTGCATATAAAGATCCCAAAAGTTTCCACCAAAAAAATACTGGAATTGAAAATTGAATTAAGTGGCAGGATGCAAAATAAATACCCAGAAGTCAGTTGCATTTTTATATCCTAATAATGAACTATCAGAAATAAAAACTAAGAAAACAATCTCATTCACAATTGCTTCAAAATGAATAAAATAGCCCTGGCTGGCATAGCTCAGTGGATTGAGTGCAGGCTGCAAACTAAAGGGTTGCAGGTTCAATTCCCAGTCAGAGCACATGCCTGGGTTGCGGGCCAGGTCCTCGGTGGGGGCCACATGAGAGGCAACCACACATTGATGTTTCTCTCTGTTTCTCCCTTCCTTCCCTTCTCTAAAAACAAATAAATAAAATCTTAAAAAAAGAATAAAATACCTAGGAATACATTTAACCATAGATGTTAAACATGTGTACTCAGAATATGATAAGACACCGAGGAAAGAAATTGAAGAACAAATAAATGGAAGTATATACAATGTTCATGGATAGGAGAATTAACATCATTAAAATGTTCATACTACCCAAATCGATGTATATATTCAATGTAATTCTTAAAATATCAATGGCATAATTCACAGAACTAGGACAAATATTCCAAAAATTTACATGGAACCACACACACACACACACAGATTAGCCACAGCAATATTGAGAAAGAACAAAATTAGAAGAATCATGCTACTTTATATCAAAGTATACTACAAGGCCATATTAATCAAGACAGCATGCTACTGGCATCACGACAGACACATATATCAATTGAACAGAATAAGGAACCCAGAAATAAACCCGCATCTTCATAGTCAATTAATATTTGACAAAGGAAATGAAAAGATACAATCAGGTAAAGACAGTTTATCATATAATGGTGTTGGTTTTATTGGAAAGATATAGGCAAAAAAAATGAAACTATACAACCTTCTAGGCCACACACAAGAATAAAGTCAAAATGGATTAAAGACTTAAATGTTAGACTTGAAATCATAAAAATCCCAGAAGAAAACATAGGCAGTACTATATTGGGCATTTATTGTAGCAATCATTTTCTGATATATCTCCAAGGGCAAGAAAAAAGAAAGAAAAATAGACAAATGGGACTACATCAAACTAAAAAGGTTTTGCACAGCAAAACACCCATCAACAAAATGAAAAGATAATCCCATGTTTGCCATTGATACATGCGATAAAAAGTTAAGATCCAAGTCCGGGCTGGTGTAGCTCAGTGGATTGAGCATGGGCTGTGAACCAAAGGGTCGCAGGTTCAATTCCCAGTCAGGGCACATGCCTGGGTTGCGGGCCAGGTCCCCAGTGAGGGCCACATAAGAGGCAACCACACATTGTTTCTCTCTTTCTCCCTCCCTTCCCCTCTCTAAAAATAAATACAATCTTTAAAAAAATAAGTTAATATCCAAAACTGATGAAGAATTTATAGAACTCAACACTGAAAAAACAAACAATTCAATTTAAAACATGGGTGAAGGACTTGAACAGATGCTTCTCCAAAGAAGACATACAGATGGTCCATAAACATATGAAAAGATGCTCAACATCACTAATCATCAGGGAAATGCAAATTAAAACCACAATGAGACATCACTTTATACCTGTCAGAATGGCTATCAGCAGTAAATCAACAGGCAAGTATTGGCTAGAATGTGGAAAATGAGAACCCTTGTGCACTGTTTGTGGAAATACTGACTGGTGCAGCCACTGCGGAGTTACCTCAAAAAGTTAAAAATGCCTTAACCCCACAATTCCTTCTGGGAATTTATCTGAAGGAATTTAAAACACAAATTCTAAAGAATATGTGCACCACAATGGTTGTTGCAGCATTATTCACAAAAGCCAAGATCTGGAAGCAGCACAAGTGACCTTCAGTAGATGAGTAAAAGCCATGGCACATGTATATAATGGAATACTACTTGGCCATAAAAATAAGGAAATCTTGCCCTCTGGAACAGCATGGGTATATCTGGAGACCATTATGCTCAGTGAAATAGGCCAGAATCTAATCAACACAATAAAATATCAAGCAAAATGGAGATAAACCCATAGATAGAGAGAAGGCTCACTGCTGGCTGGGGTGAGGGAAGGGTAGAAGGATTAATAGATACAAGAGAAAAAAACTCATAAACATGAACAACAGTGTGGGGACTACCAGGAGGAGGTTTGGAGGGTATAGGTGGGATAAATGGTCATGGACAAACACTTGATTTGAGGTGGAGAACACACAATACTGTGTACAGATGATGTGTTGTAGAATTTTGCAGCTGAAATCTGTATAATTTTGTTTACCAGTGTCACCCTAATAAATTAAATATTAGGGAAAATCAGTAGCATTTTTATGCATTAACAATTAATTTTCTGAGAAAGGAATAAAGAAACAAATCCCATTTACAATACCATCAAAACACTAAAATACTTAGGAATAAATTTAACTATGGATGTGAAAGATCTCTACTCTGAAAACTACTAGCCATTGACGAATGAAACCAAAGAGGACACAAATAAATGGAAAGGAATTCCACGTTCATAGATTTAAGGATTAATGTTGTTAAAATGTAATGCTACCAAAAACTACCTATAGATTCAATGAAATGCCATTGTTTTGACATGTTTTACAATAGAAGCAGGCATTTAAAACTTATAAGGAGCCACAAAAAAAAAAACCGAAAAAGATATACTGAGAAAAAAGAATAAAGCAAGAGGCATTATACTTCTTGATTTCAATCTATAATATAAAGTTATAGTCATCAAAACAACATAGTCCTGGCATAAAAACAGACACATCAATCAACAACAGAATCAAGAGCCTAAGAATAAACTAGGCATATACAGTCAACTAATATTCAACAAGGGAACCAAAAATACTCAGTGGAGAAAAGAGTCTTTTCAATAAATGGTGCTGGGATAATTTGATATTCACATGTAAAAGAATGATGCTGGACCCATATCTTACACTACTCACAAAAAGTAACTCAAAATGAAGATTTAGGTGTAAGACCTGAAACCCATGAAACTACTGGAAGAAAACATAGGAATAAAGCTCCGTGACATGGGTCTTGGTAAGGATCCTTTTTAATATGACACCTAAAGCAAAAGCAATAAAATCAAAAATTACAACAAATTTAAAAGCTTCTGCACAGCAAAAGAAACTATCAACAAAGTAAAAAGACAACCTATAGAATGAGAATATGTATTTGCAAATTGTATATCAGATAAGGTGTTAATATTCAAAATATGTAAAGTACTCATACAACTCAATAGCAAAAAACAAATAACCACATTAAATAGGCAAATGACTTTAATGTGTTTTCCCAAAAATATACAATAAACCAACAGGTACATGAAAAGATTTTCAAAACTAATCAGGGAAATGCAAATCAAAACCACAATGAGATACCACCTCACACCTGTTGAAATGGCTATCATCAAAAAGACAAGAAATAAGAAGTGTTGGCCAGGATGTTGAGAAAAGGAAACCCTCATGCTCTTTTGGTGAGAATGAAGATTGGTGCAGCCACTGTGGAAAACAGTATGAATATTCCTCAAAAAATTAAAAATAGAACTACCATATAAATTCAAAAAATTCTACTTCTGGGTATTTATCAGAAGGGGGAAAAAGAACACTAACTCAGAAAGATACGCAACCCCATGTTCATTGCAACAGTATTCACAATAGCCAAGATATGGAAGTAGTTTAAGTGTCCACCAAAGGATAAATGGATAAAGAAACTGCTACCTGTACAATGGAATATTATTCAGCCATCAAAAAAGTAACAAGAAAATCCTACCATTTGTAACATGGATGGACCTGGAGTGTATTGTGCTAAGTGAAGTTGTACAGTCTCACTTATATGTGGAATCTTTAAAAAAAACAGCTCATTAAACCAAGAGATCAAACTTGTGGTTACCAGAGATGAAGAGAAGACATGAGGGAATAGGAGAATGGTGGCCAGAAGGTACAAACTTCCAGTTATTTGAGGTCTGTCCAGAAAAAGTCCAGCCATTGTTAACATGACAAGAATGGCTTGCACATCATTGATGTAACCTGGCAGCCAAGGAGAGTGGACTGTAATGTGCATATATGAACAATGACAACTTCACTTTACTAATCAGTAGGGGCAGTAGAAATCATTTAATGAACATGTGTACTGTGTGGCTTTCACATTAAAAATGACTGAGTGAGTAGAGCAATGAATATCCATCAAATTTTGCATTAAGCTTTAACATTCTTCAGCAGAAACTATTGAATGATAGAGGAGGCCACAGTTATGGACAACTGGTGATTAGCAGCTTCATCACAACAATTTACCCACTTATGCATCACATATTATGTAGAGTTTTTTGGCAAAACCTCAAATCACCCAGAAGGTTCAGTCCTGCTACAGCCCAGATTGCATACTTTGCAACATCTGTCTTTTCCCAAAACCAAAATCACCTTTGGAAAGGAAAATATTTCAGACTTTTGATGAGATTCAGGGAAATACAATGAGGCAGCTGATGATAATTGGGAGAACTGTATGAGGTCCCAAGATGCCTGCTTTGAAGGTGACTGAGGCATCATTGTCACCTTCAATGTTTCATGTACAACTTCATGTACAATGTTACTTGTATCTTGCATAGTCTTCAATAAATGTTTCTATATGTCACAGTACATGGCTGGATACCGTCAGTACACCTAATAATATAAATAAGTACTAAAGATGTAATGTACAAAATGAAGACTATGGCCAACAGTCCTGTATGATACAAAGGAAAATTGTTAGGAGAGTAGATCCTAAGAGTTCTTACCTCAAGGAGAATTTTTTTCTTTTCTTTTTGTTCTATCTATATGAGAAGATGGATATTATTGAACCTACTATGGTAAATCAAACCATCATACTGTACACCTTAAACTTACAGTGATGTATTCAATTATTCCTCAATAAAACTGGGAAAAAAATATGCCCTCCAGTTCCTTGCAGGACACCTTCTCCCAGTCCATAAAAGGGAGGTATTTGGAGTGAAAGGTCTGGGATGGTGACTGTAATTAACAAAGAATCACAAGCATGAACCAAGAGGAACTGCTCCTGACTGTCCTATCCCTCCTGCTTCTGGACCACAGAGAAAAGATTGTGCAGTTTGTTTACCCTGTGCTCTTCACATGTGACGTAAAGAGGTCATGCAACCTGACCTGGACAAAAAACCTAACTGCCCAGAGGACTGGGGCCACATGGAGTTTCTGTACAGCTTGCATTTTATGACTCTCTCCAAGTTAGGTCCAAACAGTAACAGATGTGTTTTGTATCCCTGGTTCCCCTCCTCCATTCAACATAAACTCTCACTACCACTTTAATTAGAAAAATGTTTATTCAACATGGTGAGTTGATATTTTATATTTTGTTTTCCCAAAGCGTGATCATTGGATAAACAGTGGGAAGAGATGTTTTCATTAGAAAGCAGAGTGATGATGTTTAAAATACTGTCAAGTTCATGTGGCCAATAGTAAATGGTATGGGTAGGGTGGGGGGTGCACACCCAATTTGTGGTGGCAAACTCAGAGGTATTCAGGACTGCAGAGAAAATGTCATTTCTCAAAGCTGTCCAACAATGTGTATGCATCTCTGGCTTGCTGAGCTTCATGGGCAAGTTATCTGTCAAAAGCTTAAGCCCTGTCATTTTTCTGAGAAAACTGACAGAGGGAAAAGGAGCCAAGTTGGAAGGATTTGTCTGGTATTTGACTCAGGAGCCAAGCACCTGCTTCTGAGGATGCAATTTGAGTGTGTACATCTCTTCTCTAGCTGACGTTGGAATGTACAGAAAGACAGTTAATAACCACAAAAAAAAAATAGTTGGATTTCCATGAAAACTGGCTCTTCCAGCCTTCTGAGTTATTTCTATAGAAATATAACATACCATTGAGTATAAATACAATTCACAGCTGCCAGGAATTTACTTTCTATTTTCCCTCTATAGAAACTAAAAATATTCACAACATAAGAAGAAAAATGAGTAAAGAATAATTTAAGACACCTTTGAAATGTTTGCTTGAGCTATTTTTACTTTTTCTCACTTCACTGAAACAAAGGTTCTAAAAATGGACTTGGAACAGCCAGGTTTTGATACAACCACTTGATAAGTTTTTGAGAGCAAGAATCACACATTATTATATTTTTTTGGATGACCCAAAAAGTGACATGAAAAGAAAACAGTGTTAGGAAACAGCATTGAATAGAGGAAGGTGTGGCAAGGCAACAACCAGCTGACATGAACAGGAGGGAACTAATTACTCAAAGAAGGACACATGGACAGAACTAAGAGGGAGGAGGGAGGCTGGGGGGGGAGGTGGGACGGGAGGGGAAGGGAGGACGGGAGGGGAGAGGATGCAAATAACTGTAATTAAACAAAAAATAAATAATAAATAAAAAAAAGAAGGGATGTTTCTGCACGATGCCTGAACAATAAACATTCCTTATTTGGAATGAGACTGATATAATTGAACAGTCCTTAAAGTCAGAAAACAGGAGAGAAGGTAGAGGTTTACTTCATAATGCAAAATTTTAGCAAATCTAGGAAATACTCCTTAGGTCAGTGTTTCCCTTTGGCATAAAGTCAAGTGCAAACACTTCTGCAATCTGTGGTTTGCACCCTTGCCCATTCTAATCCATCCTTCCCAGAGTGGTAGAGCCCCCTCCCACCTGCTGAGCTTTGAGTACCATGTATCAGGAACCTTCAAAGTGTTTTTAATGTGTTATCTCACTTAAACCTCAGAACAACCCTTGGAGTAAGTACAGTGCTTACCACTCATTTTACAAACAAGCAGACTAGGCCCCCAGGGGTGAATTAATTTGCCCAAAATCACAGAGCAAGTACATGAGAGAACCAGAGCAAGAATTCAAATTCACTCATTCTAACTCCAAAGACCTTCCTCCTAAGACTACAACTTCTCTAGAAAAGCTGGTCTCTGTCTCTCTCTCTTTCTCCCCCTTCTTCCCTCCCTCCCTCTCCTTCTTTCCCTAATTCTCCTCTCCTCCAGCTTGCCATCTCTCCCTGCCCCCATCCCCTCTCTCATGATAACCACCAAGCTCATTTCCACAAGCATTTGCGCATAATCTTCTCCTACCTGGAATGCCCACTTCTCTCTTCATTCTCCTAGTCACTCTTTTTGAAAAATGTTCCAAAGATGTCTGAAAAATCTGCTTAGAAGTTCTGATAGTAAGCCTTGTATTTCTGTTAAATTATTCCAGGTGGCCTGCTTTTGCAGAAAGCAGGCAATTCTTTGAGAATGAGTACTATGTTTTATACTTCCCTAAATACCTTGGGTAAGTGCTAAACATAAATATTGGCTTGGTAATTCACTGAATTGAAAAATACAAGTGATACCTGTCCCCAATTTCTCATGTATAGTATGAATATTCGTCACACAGAAGACTCTACTTCCAACCTGATAAAGTTAGGTAGGGCCCTGGGTTCAATTCAGGCCAAACATGAATGGTTTACAGGCCAGGCTTATGCTTTCTGCTCCCCTGGTGCAGAAATAGTGGAGGCTTCTTTGGAAACAACAGAATCACAAGATCAGATCAGCTTGTACCTCATCCTATGTAGAGAATAGATCCTCTGGGGTGTGGCCTCAACCTCCACAGACATTGAGTAGAAATAAATTTTGTTGTGGTGAGCCACAGAGATTTGAGAAGTTTTATTCCTGTCAAATGACCTGTCTATTCTGACATGCTTATTTTCATTATGACAAGAATTCCACTGAATGAAACCAGAGGAAATCATGTTTCTGTTGGCTCAATATCCACAAATCAATCAATGTGATATACCACATAAACAAAATGACAAAAATCATTTTCATATCAATAGATGCAGAAAATGCTTTTGAAAAATTTCAACATCCACTCAGATAAAGATGCTCAACAAAGTGGGGATAGAGAACATTCCTCAACATATTAAAGGCCGTATTTGACAAACTCATAGCTAACATATTCAATGGTGAAAAGCTGAAAGCATTGCCTCGAAGATCAGGAGCAAGACAAAAATCTTCACTCTCACGACTCATTCAACATAGTATTGAAAGCCCTAGCTGCCACAGCAATCAGACAAGAAAAAGAAATAAAAGGCATCCAAATCAGAAAAAAAAAGTAAAACTGTAACAATTTGCAAATAACATGACACCAAATATAGGAAATTGTAAATATTCCACCAAACAAAATCAGAACTGATTTAGTAAAGTTGCAAAATACAAAATATATAAAAATCTGTTGTACTTTTTATATAGTAATGACAAGTTATCCAAAGAGGTAAAAGACCTATACTCAGAAAACTATGATATTGATAAAAGAAATTAAAGAAGACAGATAAATGGAAGGATATACCATGTTCGTTCACTGGAAGAATTAATACCATTAAAATATCCATAATACCAAAAGCAATCTACAGATTTGATGCAGTCCCTATCAAAATACCAATAGAGTTTTTCTCAGAACTACAATGAATAATCCCAAAATTTATATAAAACCACAAAAGACCCAAAATAGCCAAAGCAAACTTGAGAAAGAACAAAGTTGGAGGTATCACATTACCTGATATCACACTATACCACATGGTTATAGTAATCAAGACAGTATGGTACTGGCATAAAAACATACACATAGATCCACGGAATAGAATAGATAACCCAGAAATAAACTCATGCCTATATACTTAATTAATCTATAACAAAGGAGGCAAGAACATATTATACAATGGGTAAAGACAGTCTCTTCAATAAATGCTGTTGGAGGGGATTCTAAGATGCCTGAAAAATAGATGGAAGCTGAGTCCACTTGCTCCTTACCCTAAACCAGATTTACAGCTAAATTGCAGAGCAATCAACCTAAACCAACTGAAAGCTGGGTGATATAAAATATTATAACCATCAAGTACAGAACAGGCTACATAAAGACTAGTAAGAAGAATTGAGACATAATGGGGTAAAGCCCCCACACACAGATGTAGCTGGCAGCTGAGAAGTTGGAGAGATATTGCAGCTGTGGAACTCCTTCCCACTGGAAGCAAGGAGTCTTAACCCCATGCAGGGATCCTCAGCCCACAGCAACAAAAACAGGAAGAGGAATCTGTGATATCGGGGTGGAAATCATGGGGGTTCCACCCTGTCTGGGAAACCTGCTAAGGTAGAGCACTCCTTTAGTTACAGAACCAGCCTGGAGAGTTCAGTTTGGACTCTGACTGCTAGAAAAGACCACACTGCCATACTTAGGTCTTGAGAGTGGTTCCTGGTATATCCAGCAGTAACTTTAGGGGACTACCTTTCTGGGGAGGCTTTAGGCAGAGACCCAAACAGTGACTTAACTGTGTGGCTTGTGAAAGATGGCCAGTCTCCCCTAACTCAAGTGCACATTCAGCACTTCTCCCCCCACCTGTTGAGCCACTCCTGCTGTTGTATTCAGAAGCACAGAGGACTTTCATCCCACCCTGTTATATTCAGTGGTACACCACGCCAAGCTAGGATTTTTGGATCTGGCCTACTTGGTTAGGAGCCCCTGAAGAGTAGGGACTTTTGGCCCTGCCCTGCTGAGACAAGCCATGCAGAGTGATCAGAGTCAGGCACAAGCCTGGGATTTTCAGCCCCGATCCATTTAGTTTGGCAGCAAGTCAAAGCTGAGATTTTTGGATGGTGTCTCCTGGAGAGGCTTCTGTCTGGGAGAGAGAGGCAAGTGCAAGGCTGCATGGATACATTGCAAGGAGACAAATCAGAACTCCAGTGAAAGATCATTCTGCACTTCCCCAAGAAGGGGAAGAAGTGCCCACCACCTCCTATAGGTTTACAGGCATAGTCCCCAATGGGAAACTGTGTAGTTTACCCCTGTCAAGTCCTGGATACCCATGCTGGATGCAGTTCTGGAGGGGGAAGAAAGAGCAGCTCATAATGGGGACTTTCAAAGTGCAACACCCTCAGAGGCTATGAAACAAAAGAGCTTAGCCTTCTCCTGCCACATGGGCCATCATCATCCCCTGACAGGAGACTCTTTTGACCTGTGCCTTTGAGCCCAGGGTAGTTGAGCTAGCTCCTGCAAAGGATGTTGGCTGGCTCTATCCAAACTGAATCTGCAGCAAGCCCTGACCCCCACCCCCACCCAGGGGAACCAAAGTTGGAGACTCTGGCAGATACTGAGGGGTTTGGCTTTGAAGCAGGAGATAAGTTCCCCTAATTGAGTGATTGATTATGCGGCCCCCAAGAGGGGACCCACTAGCCCTATTTCAACTATCACGGGCTCATCCTACAAGGTCTCATTGAAAGGCTCAGGGGGAAAACCAGGGAACCTCAGGGAGAGACTCAGTAGCTGACAGGTGGAGGCTGACTTCAGAGAGCCTCGGTCCTATTACAGAGCTGCTCCCAGCTCTAAACAGGAGGAAGCCCACTTTTATACACAGATTGGCCCCTTACATACACATGCAGATCCAGTAGATGCAGACACAAATAGTGAACACCATGGTAGCTAGAGATAGGTAACATAAGGCCAGTTACACATAGTGTCTGACACTGGCCTGTATCTGAACCCAGCCAAAGTGGACCCAGAACCAACACAAGCAGTGGTGGGCTTCACTACATCAGACCTTAACCCAACTACCAAAACAACAGGCACACCCAAAAGGAGATTCTGGCAGGCACCGACCTTGCAGGGAACATCACCATCTCAAGACATAGACCCTGCACAGGATCTCATACATGGTGATCAAGGTTTATCCTTAGTAGTCTACCAGCCTGAAGTGTTAACTCTACCTACAAAAGGGCCAACAGCAGTCAAGACTGAACTATAACAGCAGGGCACATAATCCACAAAAACAAAAACAAAAAACTCCTGGAGCATGAAGCTCAGGTAATCTGGAAGATTGTGACAGTGAACCCAGCAAGACACCATCATCACAAAACCATCAAAACTAGTATGGGAAACATAGCAGATCTACCTAATACACAGAGACCAAATGGAGATACAAAGAAAAAAAATGTTCCAAACAAAAGAACAAGAGAAATCCCCAGAGAAACAATTACAGGAAATATATGAAATGGAAGTAACCCAAATACCAGATGCAAAGTTTAAAATAATGGCTGTAAGGGCACTCAAGGACCTTCAGGGAAGAATACATTATCTCAATGAGAACTTAAAAAAAGAGAGAGTAAGCATTAAAAAGGATATAGAAACCATAAAAAAGATCAGTCAGAAATGAAGAATACAATATCTGAAATAAAGAATATACTAGAAGGAATCAAGAGCAAGTTATATGAAGCAGAGGGTTGAATCAGTGAACTAGAGAGTAAGATAAGAATATCCACCCAGAGAAATTTTTTAAAAAAGGAGAGAGAATTAAAATAAATAAACAAGGAAAGTCTAAGGGACCTCTGGGACAACATCAAGTGTAACAATATCTGCATCATAAAGATGTGAGAAGAAGTTAGTGAGCAAATGATAGAGAAGCTATTTGAAGAAATAAGGGCTGAAAATTTTCCTAATCTACTGAAGGAGAAAGTAACACAAGTTCAGGAAGCACAGAGAGTCCCAATCAAGATTATCCCTAAGACTCCCACACCAAGACACATCATAATTAAAATTACAAAGGATAAAGACAAAAAGAATCTTAAAGGCAGCAAAAGAGAGACAGGTAGTTATGTACAAGGAAGCTCCCATAATGCTGTCAGCTGATTTCTCAACAGAAACACTTCAGGCCCAAAGGGTATGGCATGATGTATTCAAAATGATTAAAAATAAAAACATGCAACCAAGACTACTGTACCCAATAAGGCAATCATTTAAAATTGCAAGTTAAGACTTCTGGCCAAGATGGAGGCATAGGTAGACAGAATGTGCCTCCTCACACAATCAAAAAGGGACAACACAATTTAAAAACAAAAAACCATAATTGACAGAAAATCAAACTGTATGGAAGTCCAACACAAGGAGTTAAAGAAGACACGTTCATCCAGACCAGTAGGTGCAGCAGAGCTAGGCAGAAAGGGCTCATGACAAGGTGGTTTGTGGAGCAGGGCAGGCAATGCTGCAGCTGGCCAGCGAGACCCACGACTGGTGGACCCGGACCCAGCGGGGCCCAGGCTGATGGAGCAGACAGTCCTGCATTCAAGCACAGATAAACTGGGAGAAAAAAGCTGGGGAGCGAAACAGACCACGCAGCCCAGGGCTCCATCGCAGGGAAATAAAGCCTCAAACCACCGATTGAAAACACCTATGGGGGCTGAGGCAGCAGTGGGAGGAACTCCCAGCCTCACGGGGGAGTTTGTTGGAGAGACCCACAGGGTCCTAGAAAGTACACAAGCCCACCCATCTAGGAATCAGCACAGAAGGGCCCAATTTGCTTGTGGGTAGCAGGGGAAGTGACTGAAAGCCAGCAGAGAGTGGAGCAAGTGCCATTGTTCCCTCTTAGACCCCTTCTCCACAGATAGCCTCATAATGTAGTGACATGGGTTGCCCCACCCTGGTGAACACCTAAGGCTCCGCCCCTCATGTATAATAGGTGTGCTGAGAAAAAAAATTGCTCAAATGAAAGAGCAGATCAAAATGCCAGAAAAAATACTACTAAGCAATGAAGAGATAGCCAATCTATCAGATGCACAGTTCAAAACACTGGTAATCAGGAGGCTCACAGAATTGGTTGAATTAGATGAAAGAATGAAGACTACACTAAGTGAAATAAAGGGAAATGTACAGGGAACCAATAGTCATGGGAAGGAAACTGGGACTCAAATCAACAGTGTGGACCAGAAGGTAGAAAAAAATATTCAACCAGAAAAGAAAGAAGAAACAAGAATTCAAAAAAATGAGAGGTTTAAGAACCTCCAGGACATCTTTAAACATTCCAACATTCAAATTATAGGGGTACCAGAAGGAGAAGAGGAAGAGAAACAAATTGAAAAGTTATTTGAACAAGTAATGAAGGAGAACTTCCCCAAGCTGGTGAAGGAAATAGACTTCCAGGAAGTCCAGGAAGCTCAGAGAGTCCCAAAGAAGTTGGACCCAAAGAGGAACACACCAAGGCACATCATAATTACATTACCCAACATTAAAAATAAGGAGATACTCTTAGAAACAGCAAGAGAAAAGGGGACAATTACTTACAAAGGAATTCCCATAAGACTGTTAGCTGATTTCTCAAAAGAGACCTTACAGGCAAAAAGGGGCTGGAGAGAAGTATACCAAGTCATGAAAGGCAAGGACCTACATCCAAGAATACTGTATCCAGCAAAACTTTCATTTAGAATGACAGGGCAGATAAAGTGCTTCTCAGATAAGGTCAAGTTCAAGTAGTTTATCATCACCCAGCCTTTATTATATGAAATGTTAAAGGGATTTATATAAGACATGGAGGGTTATCAACAAGGGAGTGGGAGAGGGAGAGTGGGGGAAAGGTACAAAAAATAAGTAGCATAAAATGTAGGCAGAAAACAGAAAGGGGGAAGTTAATAATAGTATAGGAAATGTAGAAGCCAAAGAACTTATGCATATGACCCATGGACAAGAACTAAAGTGGGGAATGTAGGGGGCAGTGCCGGGCAGAGGGGAATAAAGGGGGGGAAATGGGACAACTGTAATAGCATAATCAATAAAATATATTTTTTTAAAAACGCAAGTTAAATAAAGAGCTTCCCAGACATAAGAAAGCTAAAGGAGTTCATTACCAAAAAATTAACATTGCAAGAAATGTTAAAAGGGACTGCTTTAAATGGAGAAAAGAGAGAAGAAACATAAGTCTAAAGAAAAAATGTCAATAAATAACCTTAATTGATGGATTACATGCTCCAATAAAAAGACATAGGGCAGCTGAATGGGTGAGAGAACATGACCCACATATGTGCTGTCTATAAGAGACCCAACTCAGACAAAAAATTCAAACAGGCTAAAAGTAAAGGCATGGAAGAAAATATTTCATGCAAATGCAAACAAAAAAATATGGGGTAGCAGTATATCTGACAAAAAAAGACTTCAAAACTAAGGCCATAACAGGAGACAAGGAAGAGCACTACATAATACTAAAGGGATTGATCCAATAAGAGATTATAACTCTCGTAAACATGTATTCACTAATATAGGAGCAACTAAATATATAAGAAAATCTTGGTAGACCTTAAGGAAGAGAGCAAAAGCAATACAGTCATAGTAGGGGATTTTAATAACCTACTGTCATCAATGGATAGATCTTCCAGACAAAAAATCAGCAAGGCAACAGCAACCTTAAATGAATTACCAGAACAAATGTATTTAATTGATATGTACAAAACGTTTTATCCCAAGGCAGAAGAATACATATTCTTCAAAGTTCACATGGAACATTCTCTCAGATAGACTACATGTTAGGACACAAAATAAATCTTAACAAATTCAAGAAGATTGGAATCATATCAAGCATTTTCTCAGATCACAATCGTATAAAACTACAAAGCAACTTTAATAAAAACACTCAAAATCATTCAAATACTTGGAGCTAAATAGCATGTTATTAAATAATGAGTGGATTATCAATGAGATCAAGAAATAAATTAAAAATTACCTGGAAACAAATTAGAATGAACACACAACAACCCAAAATCTACGGGAAAGAGCGAAAGCAATCCCAAGAGGGAAGTTCATAGCATTACAAGCCTAACCCAAGAAGCAAGAAAAATCTCAAACAATCTAACCCTACACCTAAAAGAACTAGAAAAACAACAACAAAGCCCAGAGTAAGTAAAAGAATGAAAATAATGAAGATCAGAGTGTAAATAAATGACACAAACACTAAAAAAAAAAAAAAATACACGATATATCAATGACCAAAAGCTGGTTCTTTGAAAGGATAAACAAGATTGACAACCTTTAACCAGACTCATGAAGAAAAACATTAATGAATGAACAAATGCTGTTGGGAAAACTGGACAGAAACAAAACAATGAAACTAGAAGACTTTCTTACACCATTTACAGAAATAAACTCAAAATAGAGACTACAATGAAAGACTTAAAACCATAAAAGTGCTAGCAGAAAGCACAAGCAACGAACTCTTTGACATTGGTCTTAGAAACATTTTTTGGTTATATCTCCTGGGGCAAAGACAACAAAAGAAAAAATAAACAAGTGGAACTACAGCAAGCTAAAAATCTTTTGCACCACAAAGAAAATTACCAACAAAACTAAAAGAGAACTTACTGAATAAGAGTGATCCAGCAATCTCTTTTCTGTGTATTTATCCAAAGAAATCAAAAACACTAAATTGAAAAGACATATACATCTCTGTGTTCACTGCAGCATTATTTACAATAGCCAAAACATAGAAGCAACCTAAGTTTCCATCAATAGACAAATGAATAAAGATGTGTTGTATACAGAGTGGGGGAGAAAGTAGGTTTACATTTGTGAATAAGGAAAGCACAAAGCTTATTCTTGTATTACTATTTATTATTATATTATTTTATATAAATAACAATAAACTTACTTTTGCCTCACTCTATATATACAATGTGATATTACTTGGCCGTGAAAATAATGTAATCTTGGCATTTGAGATAACCTGGATGGACCTAGAGAATAAATGCTAAGGAAATAGGTCAGACAGAGTAAGACAAATATTATGTGATTTCCCTTACATTTGGAATCTATAGAACAAAATAAGCAAGCAAATAAAGCAGTAGCAGACTCATAGATATTGAGAACAAACTGATGGTTGCCTGATGGGAGGTGTTGGTTGGCTGGGTGAAAAAAGGGAGAGGGATTAAAATGTACAAATTGCCAATTATAAAAACAGTCATGGGGATTAAAGGTACAGCATAGAGAATATAGTCAATAATATTACAATAAGTAAGTATACTGCCAGGTTTGCACTAAACTTATCAGAAGTCATCATTTTGTAAGATATATAAATATCTAACCACTATTATGTACATCTTAAACTAACATAATATTCTATGTCAACTATAATATAAAATAATATTTAAAAATTTACAAATATAAAAAATAGAATAAAATTTAAAATAAACGGGTGTTATCCTTTGATTAACAGAGTAAACAATATTGGAGGAGAATGTTAAAATACCTAAGAGAAGAAATGTAAGACATTCTTAAGTACTACCCCAGATAGATAAATACTGAATTGTTGATTAGATGGCTAATAAATTGGTCACCAATCTTGTAATCATTCAACAGATTGTATAATTTGGGAGTCTTCCATGTGCAGCCACAGTTCTGGGTGTTCCATAATTGAGTAAAAATTATGGTAATAAAATAAGAATATGGAAGTGTTTTTTTATAATTACTTTATTGTTTTTTCAATTACACTTGTCCAAATCATCTCCCCTCCCCTCCCCCTCCCGCTCCAGCCCCACCTCCCTTCTATACCTCCCTCCTCCCCTTTGGTTCTGCCCAGGTGTCCTCTATAGCAGTTCCTGAAAACCCCTGTCCCCATTGTCCCCTCCCCCTCCCCTCTGGCCACTGTCATATTGTTCTTAATTTCAATGTCTCTGGTTATGTTTTTCTTGCTTTTTTCTTTTGTAAATTATGTTCCAGTTAAAGGTGAGAACATATGGTATTTGTCCCTTACAGCCTGGCTTACTTCACTTAGCATAATGCTCTCCAGTTCTATCCATGCTGTTGCAAAGGGTATAAGTTCCTTCTTCCTCTCTCTGCTTAGAATTCCATTGTGTTAACGTACCATAGTTTCTTGATCCACTCATTTGTAGATGGGCACTTAGGTTGTTTCCAGCACTTGACTATTGTGAATTGTGCTGCTATGAACATTGGAGTGCATAGGATCTTTTGAATTGGTGTTTCGGGGCTCTTATGATATAATCGCGGTAGTGGAATGACTGGGTCAAAAGGCAGTTCCATTATTACTTTTCTGAGGAAATTCCATACTGTTTTCCAAAGTGGCTTCACCAGTATGCATTTCCACCAACAGTGCAATAGGGTAGGAATGCACGCTTTTCTCCACATCCCCTCCAACAGTTATCTGTTGCTTTGTTTATGGTGTGAGGTCGTATCTCATTGTTGTTTCAATTTGCATCCCTCTGATGGCAAGTGATGTGGAGCATCTTTTCATATGTCTCTGGGCCCTCTGTATGCCCTCTTTCAAGAAGTGTCTGTACATGTCTTTTGCCCATTTTTTAATTGGTTTTTTTGTCTTCCTGGATTGGACTTGTATGAGTTCTTTATATATTTTGGAAATTAAACCCTTGTCCAAGGTATCATTGGCAATTATGTTTTCCCATACTGTTGGTTCTCTTTTTATTTTAATACTGTTTTCTTTAGCCCCACAGAAGCTCTTTATTTTGATAAGGTCCCATTTGTTTATTCTTTCCTTTATGTCCCTTGCTCTAGGGGACATATCATCGAAGATGTTGCTGCGTGGAATGTCTGAGATTTTCCTTCCGATGTTTTCCTCTAGGACTTTTATGATGTCACAACTTACATTTAAGTCTTTTATCCACCTTGAATTTATTTTTGTGAATGGTGTAATTTGGTGCTCAAATTTAATTTTTTTGCATGTAGCGTCCAGATTTCCCAAAACCATTTGTTGAAGAGGCTATTTTTACTCCATTTTATGTTTCTGCCCCCTTTGTCAAAGATTAATCACCCATAGAGACTTCGGTTTATTTCTGGGCTCTCTATTCTGTTCCATTGGTCTATCTGTCTGTTTTTATGCCAATACCAAGCTATTTTGATTACAGTGGCCTTGTAATACAGTTTGATATCAGGAATTGTGATTCCTCCTGCTTTGCTCTTCTTTCTCAAAATTGCAGCTGAATTTAGGGGACGTTTATGGTTCCATATAAATTTTTGAAGTGTTTGTTCTATATCTGTGAAATATGTCATTGGTAATTTGATGGGGATTGCATTGAATCTATAAATTTCTTTAGGTAGTATGGACATTTTGGTGATGTTGATTCTTCCGATCCATGAGCATGGTATATATTTCCATTTGTTTATGTCTTCCATAATTTCTTTCTTTAGTGTTGTGTAGTTTTCTGAGTATAGGTCTTTTACCTCCTTGGTGAGGTTTATTCCTAGGTATTCTTTTTGTTGTTGTTGCTATATCAAATGGGATTTTATCCTGATTTCTTTTTCTGCTGTTTCACTGTTGGTATACAAAAATGCCTTTGATTTCTGGATATTGACTTTGTATCCTGCTGTTTTGCCAAATTCAATTATTAGATTGAGTAGTTTTTTGGAGGAGTCTATAGGATTTTCTAAGTACACTATCATGTCATCTGCAAAAAATGACAGTTTTGTTTCCTCCTTTCCAATTTGGATGCCTTTTATTTCCTTTTCTTGTCTGATTGCTGTGGCTAAAACTTCCAGTACTATGTTGAATAGAAGTGGTGATAGTGGATGACCTTGTCTTGTTCCTGATCTTAGTGGGAAAGATTTTAGTGTTTGCCCATTGAGTATAATGTTGGCTGTATGTTTCTCATATATGGTCTTTGTTATGTTGAGGAAT
>PVJI01016123.1:0-39079 GCA_004026765.1 Micronycteris hirsuta
CAGCCCCTTCTTGCCTGCAAGGTCTCCTTTGAGAAATCAGCTGACAGTCTTATGGGGATTCCTTTGTAGGTAACTGTCTCCTTTCCTCTTGCTGCTCCCAGGATCCTTTCCTTATTTTTGACCTTGGGTAATGTAATTATGATGTGTCTTGGTGTGATCCTCTTTGGATCCAACTTCTTTGGGACTCTCTGAGCTTCCTAGACTTCCCGAAAGTCTATTTCCTTCGCCAGCTTCGGGAAATTCTCCATCATTATGTGTTCAAATATTTTTTCAATTCCTTGGATTTCTTCTTCTCCTTCTGGCAGCCCTATGATCTGTATGTTGGGACGTTTACAGATGTCTCGGAGGTTTCTGAGCCCCTCCTCCATTCTTTGAATTCTTGTTGCTTCCTTCTTTTCTGGTTGGATGTTTTCTTTCTGTTGGTCCACTCCATTGATTTGAGTCCCAGTTTCCTTATCTCTATTGGTTCCCTGGAGATCTCTCCTCATTTGTTCAAGCAAGTTCGTTAATTTTTCATCGAATTCTGAAAGCATCCTTATTACCAGGGATTTGAACTGTGCATCTGATAGGTTGGCTATCTCTTGGTCGGTTAGCTCTGGGGTTTTGATTTGTTCCTTTCTTTGGGCCATTTTTCTTTCCCCCCTCCGTGAGCCTGTTACTGTAAGGGTGGCGGAGTCTTGGGGATCCCCTGTGCGGGGAAGTTCCCGGTAGTTATGCTGGGACCGTAGCCTCTGGGGGCCGGACCTGAGCGCACAATGGTGCCTTCTCCGCTCTCCGCACCCACACCTCAATTCGGGCCCCTCTGCGCTGGCTCCGGGGGTTTCTGGGGTCACTGGACGGGCTGCACAGCTCCAATCCCCCGCGGGTCTTCCCAGCGAACTTTCCTGTGAGGCCTGGAGTTCCTCCCACTGCGGACTCCACCCCCACTGGTGCTCTCACTCTGTGCCGATGGGTTGTGCACTGCTTTCTTTCCCGGTTTCTCTGCACACGAATGCAGACCTTCCCAGTCCACCGGTCTCGGCCCTGCTGGGTCCAGATGAGCCGGGCGCAGACCGCGCTTCAGTTGGGGCCCCGTCTGAGTGTGCTGCAGCCACACGGGAACCGCCCCTCCAACCGTGGTCAGGGGTGGGACCGCGGGGGTGCTCACCTGCTCACCGTGGGTGGCTGAGCGCTGAATGTATCTTCTTTAATTCCTTGGTTGTCGGACTTCCTCTGAATATGATTTTCTGTCAGATCTGGCTGTTTTTGGATGTGTAGATTTCTGATTTTTCCTTGTTTGGTTGTGCGAGGCGGTACGGTGCATTCACCTATGCCGCCATATTAGGAAGTTGAAATTCCATAGTGTTTTCCACAGTGGCTTCACCAGTCTGCATTCCCACCAACAGTGTACTAGGGTGCCCTTTTCTCTGCATCCTCTCCAACACTTGTTTGTTGATTTGATTATAATGCCCATCCTGACTGGTATGAGATGGTATCTCATTGTGGTTTTAATTTGCATCTCTCTGATGGCTAATGATGCTGAGCATCTTTCCATAAGTCTCTGGACCCTCTGTAGGTCCTCCTTGGAGAAGTGTCTGTTCATGTCTTTTGCCCATTTTTTCATTGTTTTTTTTTGTCTTCCTGGAGTGAAGTCGTGTGAGTTCTTTATATATTTTTGAGATCAAACCCTTGTCTGAGGTATCATTGGCAAATGTTTTCCCATATGGTTGCCTCTCTTTTTATTTTAATACTGTTTTCTTTAGCCATGCAGAAGCTTTTTATTTTGATGAGGTCCCATTTGTTTATTCTTTCCTTTATGTCCCTTGCTCTAGGGGACATATCAGTGAAGATGTTGCTGCGTGGAATGTCTGAGATTTTCCTACAGATGTTTTCCTCTAGGACTTTTACGGTGTCACGACTTATATTTATGTCTTTTATCCACCTTGAATTTATTTTTGTGTATGATGTAACTTGGTGCTCGAGTTTCATTTTTTTGCATGTAGCTGTCTAGATTTCCCAACACCATTTGTTGAAGAGGCTATTTTTACTCCATTTTATGCCGCTGCTCCCTTTGTCAAAAATTAATTGACCATAGAGACTTAGGTTTATTTCTGGGCACTCTATTCTGTTCCATTGGTCTATCTGGCTGTTTTTATGCCAGTACCAAGCTGTTTTGATTACAGTGGCCTTGTAATACAGTTTGATATCAGGAATTGTGATCCCTCCTACTTTGATCTTCTTTCTAAAAATTGCAGCAGATATTTGGGGTCATTTATGGTTTCATATAAATTTTTGAAATGTTTGTTCTCTGTCTGTGAATTATGCCATTGGTACTTTGATAGGGCTTGCATTGAATCTATAAATTGCTTTGGGGAGTATGGACATTTTGATGATGTTGATTCTTCTAATCCATGAGCACGGTATATGATTCCATTTGTTTGTGTCTTCCATGATTTATTTCTTCAGTGTTGTGTAGTTTTCTGAGTACAGGTCTTTTACCTCCTTGGTGAGGTTTATTCCTAGGTATTTTATTTTATATTTTGTTGCTAAATCAATTGGGATTTTTTCCCTGATTTCTGCTTTTGATGTTTCATTGTTTGTATATTAAAATGCCTTTGATTTCTGGATATTGACTTTGTATCCTGCTGTTTTGCCAAATTCATTTATAAGATCGAGTAGTTTTTTGGCCGAGTGTATAGGATTTTCTAAGTACACTATCATGTCATCTGCAAACAATGACAGTTTTATTTCCTCCTTTCCAATTTGGATGGCTTTTATTTCCTCTTCTTGTCTGATCTCTGTAGCTAAAACTTCCAATACTATGTTGAATAGAAGTGGTGACAGTGGACCACCCTGTCTTGTTCCTGATCTTAGTGGGAAAGATTTTAGTTTTTGCCCATTGAGTATGATGTTGGCTGTAGGTCTCTCATAGATGGCCTTTATTATGTTGAGGAATGCTCCCTCTATTCCCACTTTGCTGAGTGTTTTTATCATAAATGGGTTCTGTACCTTATCAAATGCTTTTTCTGCATCTATTGTTATGATCATGTGATTTTTGTCTTTACTTTTGTTTATGTGATGCATAATGTTTATTGTTTTGCGAATATTGTACCATCTTTGCATCCCTGGGATGAATCCCATTTGGTCATGGTGTATGATCTTTTTAATGTATTGCTGGATGTGATTTGTCAATATTTGGTTGAGGATTTTAGTGTCAATGTTCATCAGCGATATTTGTCTGAAGTTTTCTTTCTTTGTTGTGTCTTTATTTGGTTTTGGGATTAGGATGATACTGGCTTCATAAAAAGAGTTTGGGAGTCTTCCATCATTTTGCGTTTTTTGGAATAGTCTGTGAAGGATGGGGTTTAGCTCTTCCTTAAATGCTTTGTAGAATTCTCCTTTGAAACTGTCCAGTCCAGGGCTTTTGTGTGACAGGAGTCTTTTGATTATTGCTTCAATTTCGTCTGCTGTTATTGGTCAGTTCAGGCTTTCTGCTTCTTCTTCACTGAGTTTTGGAAGATTATATTTTTGTAGAAATTTGTCCATTTCACCTAGGTTTTCAAATTTTGTGGCATACAGTTCTTCATAGTATTTTCTTACAATCCTTTGTATTTCCTTGGCATCCATTGTAATCTCTCCTCTTTCCTTTCTGATTGTGGTTATTTGGGTCCTCTCTCTTTTTTTCCTGATTAGCCTGCTTAAAGGCTTGTAGATTTTGTTTATCTTTTCAAAGAACCAGCTCCTAGGTTCATTGATCCTTAGAATTGTACTTTTAGTCTCTATGACATTTAATTCTGCTCTGATCTTGGTTATTTCCTTCCTTCTACTTGCTCTGGGCTGTCTTGTTTGTTGTTCCTTGAGTTCTTGTAGGCGTAGGGTTAGGTTGTTTGTGTAAATTGTTTCTGGTTTTTTTTTTAGGTAGGCCTGTATTGCTATGAACTTCCCTTTCAGGATTGTCTTCCCTGTGTCCCATAAGTTTTGGGTTGTTGTGAGTTAATTTTCATTTGTTTCCAGAAAATTTTGATTTCTTCCCTAATCTCATTCTTGACTCATTCGTTGTTTAATAGCATACATTTCAATCTCCATGATTTTGAGTGTTTTGGGTTTTTTTCCTTTGGGTTGGTTTCTAATTTAAGTCCTTTGTGATCAGAGAAAATACTTGATATAATTTCAATTTTCTTGAATTTGTTGAGGCTTGTTTTGTGTCCTGTCATGTTCTATATTTGAAAATTTTCCATGTGCATTTGAAAAGAATGTTTATTTAGCTTCTTAGGGGTGAAAGGCTCTCTCTATATATATCAGTTAAGTCCATTTCTTCTAGGGCATTGCTCAGTGCCACAATATCTGTGTTGATATTTTTTGGAAGATCTGTCCATTCTTAAAAGTGGGGTGTTAAATCCCCTACTATAATTGTGTTGCTGTCAGTATCTTTCTTGAAGTCCTCCAAGATTTTCCTTATGTATTTGGGTGTTCCTATGTTGGGTGCATATATATTTACAATGTTTATGTCTTCTTGGTGGATTCTTCCATTGAGTATTATGAAGTGTCCTTCTGGGTCTCTCTTTATGTCCCTTTCTTTGAAGTCTATTTTGTCTTGTGTGAGTATTGCTACCCCGGCTCTTTTTTCCTGTCCGTTTGCTTGGAGAATTTGTTTCCAGCCATTCACTTTCAGCCTGTGTAGGTCTTTTGTTCTGAGGTGGGTCTCTTGTAGGCAGCATATGTGTGGGTCATGCTTTCTTATCCATTCAGCTATTCTATGTCTTTTGATGGAGTGTTTAGTCCATTTACATTTCAGGTTATTATTGATAGGTACTTATTGATTGCCATTTTTTTGTACCTGTGTTTCTCTCTCTCTCTCTCTCTCTCTTCTTTCCTTTCCTTAAAGCAGTTCCTTTAACATCTCTTGCAGAGCTGGTTTGGTGGAGGTGTATTCTTTTAGACTTCTTTTGTGTGGGAAGCTCCGTATTTGGCCTTCTATCTTGATTGAAAGCCTTGCTGGGTAGAGTAGTCTTGGGTGCAGGCCTCTGGTTCTCATTACTTGGAATATTTCTTGCCGTTTTCTTCTGGCCTGGAGCATTTCCATTGAGAAGTCAGCTGTTAACCTTATCGGGGCTCCCTTGTATGTTACTTCCTGTTTCTCTCTTGCTGCCTTTAAGATTCTCTCTTTGTCTTGGAATTTCACCATATTAGTTATGATGTGTCTTGAAGTGGACCTCTTTGGGTTCCTCTTGATTGGGACTCCCTGTGTTTCCTGGATTTGTGTGACTTTTTCTCTCATCAGATTAGGGAATTTTTCCATCATTACTTTTTCAACTAGATTTTCTATTCCTTGCTCTTTTTCTTCTCCTTCTGGTATCCCTATTATATGGATATTATGTTTCATGTTGTCCTTCATTTCCCTTAATCCCTCTTCATTCTTTCTGAATCTCTTTTCCTTTTCTTGCTCTTTCTGGGTGTTTTTTTCTACCTTGTCCTCTAGCGTGCTGATCTTACCTTCTGCTTCATTGAGCCTGCTTTTGATTCCTTCTACTGTGTTCTTTTTTTTAAGGAATTTATTTATTCATTTTTAGACGGAAGGGAAGGGAGGGAAAAAGAGAGGGAGAGAAACATCAGTGTGTGGTTGCCTCTCACGTGGCCCCCACTGGGGACCTGGCCTGCAACCCAGGTATGTGCTCTGACTGGGAATCAAACCAGCAACCCTTTGGTTCACAGCCCATGCTCAATCCACTGAGCTACACCAGCCATGGTGGCCCTTCTACTGTATTCTTCAGTTCAGAAATTGTATTCTTCATTTCCTCTTGGCCCTTGTTGATAGTTTCTATCCTTTTTCATGTTGATACAGTTTGCAGTGAGTTCATTGTAGTTTCCTTGTAGTTTCTGGTAATTCTCTGTGAGCTCACTGAGCTTCCTGATAACAAATGCTTTCAACTCAATATCTGATAGTTGGATTGCCTCTGTTTCATTTATTATTCTTTCTGTGTCTTCCTCCTTTCCTTTCATTTGGGGATTGTTTCTTTGTCTTCTTATTGTTTGTGAGACTGTTCTTGTTAGCCTCTGTTTCTTAAATTGATCTGTTCTGACTCCCTGGGTTTATGGTATGAATTTCTATTGTAGAATACCTGTGAGATTCAGTGGTACAGTCTCCTTAATCTCCTGAGCTTGCTGGTCTTGGACTGTTGTTGATTTTGGCTCTCTGTATGTCTTTGAGTTTTGATTGTTGTTTAGTCTTTCTTGGGTGGGTCCTTTTATCCAGCTGGTTAACTGAGGTTCACTCTGTCCACCTCACATTGTATTCTGTTGTGCAGGTGTGAACAGGTTGTGTTGAAGCTGATTCTTCTGTGTGAACAAGGTTTTGAGGCTTCTCTCTTGCTCTTGTTCTGTTGTTTATTGTGGGTATTATCTCCACCAATTGGTTGTATTTCCAGGTTGGTCCTGGATTGAGGTTAGTGTGGGTTCCACTTCCTCCTTCAGCTTCCTCCATTGTTTTCTATTGGTGGTTCCTTTGTTGGTGGATTTCCTCTTCTAGCAGGTGTAGTGTTGTTCACTGCTCCCACCTTGCAAGTTCTCTGGAGTAGCAAAGTGAAATTTGTCTCACTGTCTCTGTTTTTTGGGATGACCCCTGTTTGGGTCTAACTGGTGTTTTCAGAGCTCCAGGTTTTAATGTCTCACCTGTGGGAAAAGAAGAGGAAAAATGGGGGGAAGGAAGGGAGAAGGAATAAAAAAGGAAAGGAAAGAAGGAATGAAGGAGGAATAGAAAAGAAGAAAAGAAAGGAAGAAGGAATTAAAAGGAAAATTTTTAAATTTGGAAAAAATAAATAAAAGAAGGAAGGAACAAGGAATAATAAAGGAAAGGAAGGAAGAAGAAATAAAAAAAGAAGGGCAGAAAGGAAGAAGGAATATAAAACAAAATACCTTCTGCTGGCTTTAAACTGGTCAGGCCTGTTCTTCTGGTCTTCCTGTTTGCATCAGGCTGGGAAGGTATTGGTTTTGCTTTTCTCCCTTCCTGAGAGGCATTCTTCACTGTTGTCTAGCCTCCAGCCCAGTTCCTAGGTTCCCTTTTGCGCCCAGCCTAGGCCTTTGGTCAACGAGTTGTGTTGTCCTTGAGGTGTACCAGTTAGAGGCAACTCACACACTGCCTTCTTGCTCTTTGCTGGCCTAGATCCTAGGCACTTTCAGCACCCCTTCCGGGTAGTTTATCCCCCACACTGAGTCAAGTATTTCTGTGGACTGCAGCTCCCCTCTGTGGGGCACTTTCACCTTTCTCCTACAGAGTCAGTTGACCCTGCAGGGCTCCAGGCATAGGGGCTGGGTGGGAGGTGCTTTGTCCCCAGCTCCCAAGCCCTGTGTGCACCCTCCCCCCATGCTTCTGGAGTGAGTGTGAGCAGTCCGCCACCAGGCCACTGATCACCTGGTATGCCTTGTCCCCGATTCCCCTGGATGGGGCGCTGGCGAGCCACTGCCTGGCCAGGGGCCACTGGTTGCGCACCTTTCCTGGTTCTTGTGGAGTGTGTGCTGGTGGGCTGTGGATCACCGGGAACATACTGACCCTGGGACTGCTGGGGGGCAGGCGGATAACTGCTGCGGAGAATTCCCCGAACAGCTGCGGAGTGCCTCTTTTTTTCTATTTTTCTTTTTGAAAAATTCTTCCTATTTAAGCCTGCCGGTCCAAATAAGCACCTGGTCTGTCACACAGCCCATCCTGGCTCTCTCCCAAGAATCTTGCAGCAGACCCGGCAGGTCCCGGGCCTGGGGCTGCCACTTGCCTTGGTCCCCGCACTGGTCCTGGGGACCTTATTGTCCCAAAGCACTCTCCTTACCGTCGGATCATTCAATGTCCCATATAATTTTGGTTTCCAATCTTCATATATGCTGGAATACTGTTGGCTGTTCGCTCTGTTCCTCAGAAGGTCGTCTCGGTGTTTCAGCAGTGGGCAGAGGGATGTGGACTCTGCTCCCACCTATCTTGCCACCATCTTCCTCTCTCTCTTTTTTTCTTTTTTAATGTAGGCATTTACAGCTATACATTTCCCAGAGTATCATTTTTAATACATCTCATAAGTTTTGGTATGGTGTACTTTCTTTTTCATTCATTTAAAAATATTTTTTAATTTCCCTTGTTAATTCTTATTTAACTCATTTGTTAAGAGTTCATTAATATTTTTGAATTTTTAAGTTTTTCTTTTGTTATTGCTTTCTTGCTTCATTTTATTGTAGTCAGAGAAGATACTCTGTACAATTTAAATATTTTAAAATTTATTGAGAATTGTTTTATGGCCTAACATGTTGTCTGTACTGAAAAATATTCCATGTACATGTGTAAAGACTGTCCATTCTGCTCTTGCTGACGAAGTATTTTTATATGACTATTATCTCTTGTTGTTTAATAGTATTGTTCAAATCCCCTATGCCAGGGGTGTCAAACTCCTTTTCACTAGGAGCCATATCAGCCTCATGGTTGCCTTCAAAGGGACAAATGTAATTTTAGGACTGTATCAATGTAACTACTCCTTAACAGTTATGTGAGAGCTCGGCCCTGCCACCGGGTAGAAAGAAGGTGCTAGTCTGGATAAAACAAGGTGGAGGGCTGGACTTAGCCCATTGGTCTTGTGTTTGCCACCTGTGTGACTTAGACTATATGTCCTGACATTTAGTTTAGAAAAATTTGGTACCTATGGATTACTTTGGTGAATGAATCAGGTGTGACTTTCAGGCTTTTTTCCATTGTACTAAATTATCTTCATGGTCAGCTAGAAAAGTTCTGAATACAGGTTAGTTTCAGCTTATTAGTAAATACATTTATTTCATGATGCATTAATTTCTGGAGAGCTGTCCCTGAGTTGCTAAAAGACATCTAACCACTTATCCTCATTCTAACAACAGATGTTATCATACTGTAACGCCACCTTCCATACTTGTCATGAAATTGGTTTATTTTGTTTTATCTGTAGCAATATTTTCTTTGGCTCCTACTTTTTGCTCTGGATTATTGGTTTATAAAGGATAGTATCTTTTTTTGCAGTGATACTAATAAGAATGCCTAGACATTTGTTTTGGGTTTGGACATTGTTTCCTGTCTTTTCCTGATGCATTATTCCAACTAGAGTTCTCTCTTCCAGAATCACTATTGGCTTATTATTTTTATGTTGGTAGAAATTCCATTTTGTTTATTTCCCCTTAGCCCAAGTAATTAAATAGTGTGCAAAATTGGTACCCATAGACGATCAATGAAAATATTCTATCTTGGTGTAAGGCTGTTGATTTGTCCAAGGTCAGGTTAGAGAAGTTGAATGGATAACAGAGACTTTAGACATTCTACCATTTTCCCCTATATGTATACTTGTACTTCCTAGACCAGGGGGGGTCAAATTAATTTTCACCAGGGGCCACATTAGCCTTGCAGTTGTTTTCAAAGGGCTGAATATAATTTTAGGGCTGTATAAATGTAACTACTCCTTAATTACGGGCAAGGAGCTCAGTGCTGCCGCTGGGTAGAAACAAGATGCCAGGTTGAATAAAACAAGGTGAAGGGCCAGATTTGGCCCACGGGTCTTGTGTTTGCCACCTGTGTGACCTAGACTATATGTCCTGACATTTAGTTTAGAAAAACTTGGTACCTATGGATTACTTTGGTGAATGAATCAGGTGGGACTTTTAGTGTCAGTTTATTTCTCTCATGGAGCTTTGATGAGAGGTAATGTTTAGCGTTCTCTTCCTTGTTATTGACTTTTTGATTTATTGGGAAATTTGATTAAGAGCATTGAATTAGCCTTAATGGAAGAAGATAAATTGGATATAGCCTCTGATGGGTGTGTGTCTGTGAGAGAGGAAAGGAGGGAGGGAGAGAGAGATTGAGGGATGTAATTTTCTTGGTGTCATTAATGAGGAACTTTTTCATACTTTTATGAAAAAGTAATAGCAGAAAAATAAAAGAGAAATGAAGTCTCAGGTAGTCATTAATAGGAAGTTAAAGTATAGAAATTATGCTAATATTTGCTGTGAAGGTTGATGAAGAACCTCACAGAATGTTCCATTTTGTTATTAATGTGGCTGGTGAAATTCCTTCCTTGTAATTCATTTGAGTGCCTTGTAACTCTGGATGTAGCTTCCTGGCCTCTTGTTACTACTGCTGTCTATGGAAGACAAATGTATATCGGCAATAGCACTGTTTTCTGTTCTTTCAGCCAAAGGGCTGAAGAGTTGATAGAGTGATCTTCCACACTGTGGCACTTTGCCTGAGGCTAGTTAAAGGCAAATTTAACAATTGTATTAATAATAAAAATAATAACTATTAGTTATCAAGACATACCAGGTGACAGTTATATTTTATACATTATTTCTAAATCCTGCAATATTGAATTTTTATCTTATTTTTATAAATGAGGAAAACTAGGAACAGAGAGGGCAGATAACTTTCCACAGCTTACACAGTAAACTGTTCAAGCCCAGGTCTCCCTGAATGCAAAGCACTCTCTCTTTCCACTGTACCTCAGTGCTTTTTTAAGGATTCTAGTTTGTTATTGGTACCATATTTGCTTCCTTTTCTCTTCCTTGTCTTCAGATAGATATCATTTGAATATCTGCTATGTGTCAGGCACTGTGCTTGCTATATATTATCATTAATGCTCACAGTAACCTTGCAAGGCAGATACTAATATTCTTATTTTATAGATGATATGATTTTCCATTATTCTCTGCCACCTCTCCTTGTTCTCTTTGAGAGTAGCTTCTTGTCTTTGGGCTAGGTACTTTCAAGCTATGCTTTGGCTCTTCCTTCCCCATCATCATAACTTCTGAGACTCAAGTTTCAGATAGCTAAATCATCTTGTTTCTACATGCTTCATGGGTGCTTATGATTTCCTGTGTTACCTTTCTGACTTGTTAGCACTCCCTTAAGGACCCATGGGCTTACTGCTCACTATAAAAATGACTTCCCCAAGGCTTGGTGTTCCTCAGCTATGACAGAAATTCACTGCATGTGTAACATTTACCTAGGCCCAGATCAAATCACCTCCGTGGGACTTGTGGATGGAGGAAGGGGTCTTAATCTGCTCAGGCTGCTATAACAAATTGTCATAGACTGAGTGGCTTAAACAACAAATATTTATTTCTCATAATTATGGAGGCCGGGAAGTCTAAGATCAAGGTACTAGCATGGTCAGATTCTGGTGAGATCCCTCTTTCTAGTTTGTAGATGGCTGTCTTCTTACTATATCTTTGCATGAAAGAAGGAGGAAGACTAAGCAAGGTCTCTGGTGTTTCCTCTTAGAAGAGCACTAATCTCATCCTGGGACCCCCCCTCATCGAGCCACCTCCTAAAAGCCCCACCTCCTAATATCATCATATTGGAGGTCAGGGCTTCAACATATGAATTCTGAGAAGACAAAAACATTAGTCCATAAAAACAGAACCAGTACAATTAAATATTGTAGACGCATATGCTGCTTGCTGTGCTGTGAGCAATAAAGTCCTCTGCCTCTGTCCCAGGGGTCATCATCTGTCAGTATTCATGATGCAGTATGTCTTATCTTTTTTAAGTTCCAAGTAGGGTAAAATACCAGATCCTTTGCAGTTATTGACAACCACTCTGCCTAAGGCTTTTCAGTCTAGTTTATGGCAACAGGAATTATTCCTAACCCTGTGAGAGTGTAGGCTACTGTTCCATCTAATCCCATCCTGTGGTTCTTTCCCTACTCTTGGTTAATTTCCTCACTTGTATGTTCTGATCAGTACTCTGCTGAATACTGTAGGGGCAAAGTCTGTCAAGTTCCAGGGTTGGCTGTGCTGCTCTTTCCTCTCTGATCATCTGTCCTGATAACTCTAACCCACAGGTGAATGCCATAACTACTCCTTAATTAGGGGCAAGGAGCTAGGACAGCACCGAGCTTCTTGACCCTAGTTAAGGAGTGGTTACATTTATACAGTCCTAAAATTATATTTGGCCCTTTGAAGGCAACCACAAAGCTGATGTGGCCCCTGGTGAAAATGAGTTTGACACCCTTGCTCTGGGACTTTTATGATATCCCAGTTTATATTTATATTTAATTATATTATTTATATTATATTTGTCCAGTTTGAGTTTATTCTTGTGTATGGTGTAAGTTGGTGGTCTACTTTCATTTTTTTGTAGGTATCAGTTTAGTTCTCCCAACACTATTTATTGAACAGGCTATTTTTACTCCATTGTATCCTTGTGTCCCCTTTGTCAAATAGTAATGAACCAAAGAGACTTGGGTTTATTTCTGGGCTCTGTTGTGTTCTATTCACCTGGGTGTCTGTTCTTATGCCAGTAACAGACTGTTTTGATTACAGTAGCCTTGTAATGTAGTTTGGTATGAGGTGTTTTGATCCCTTATAATTTGTTCTTTTTTCTCAAAGTTGCTGAGGCTATTTGGGGTCTCTTTTGGGTACATATAAATTTTTAAGTATTTTTTCTAGATCTGTGAAATATGCCATTGGTATTCGAATAGGAATTGCTTTGAATCTATAGATTGCTTTGGGTACAATGGACATTTTAACAATGTTAATTATTCCAGTCTGTGAACAGGGTATATGCTTCCATTTGTTTATTTGTTCCTCAATTTCTTTTGTTAGTATTCTACAGTTTTCCAGTACAGGTCTTTTATATCCTTGGTTAAATTTATTCCTAGGTACCTTTTTTGTTGTTGCTAGAGCAAATGGTATTATTTGCTTAGTTTCTCTTTCTGATAGTTCATTGTTGGTATACAAAAATGTCATCAATTTCTGAATATTGACTTTGTATCCTACTATTTTGCCAAATTCACTTATTACTTTGAATGTTTTTTTTTGTTGTTGTTGGAGCCTATAGGGTTTTCTATGTACACTATCATGTAGTCTGCAAATAATGAGTTTTACTTTCCCCTTTCCATTTGGATGCCTTTAATTTGTTTTTCCTGTCTGATCGCTGTGGCAAATACCTCCAGTGCTATGTTGAATAAAAGTGGTGAAAGCAGACAGAGGTGCCTTGTTCCCAATCTTAAGGGAAGTGCTTTAGTTTTTGCCCATTGAGTGTGATGTTGGCAATACGTTTTGCATGTATGGTCTTTATTATGTTCAGGTAAACTCTCTCTATTCCCACTTTGCTGAGTGTTTTATCATAAATTGGTGCTGGAATTTATCAAATGCTCTTTCTACAACTATTTATATGATCATGTGATTTTTGTCTTTTTTTGTGTGTATGTGATGTATCACATTTAATGATTTGCAAATGTAATATCCCTGCATCACTAGAATAAGTCCCACTTAATCGCGGTATATGAACTTTTTTTTCTCATTACTTTAAAAACTATATATTTTATTGATTAGGCTATTACAGTTGTCTCATTTCCCCCCGTTCTTTCTATCCACCCCCACCCCCTCATTCCCCGCCCTTTAGTTTTTATCCATAGGTCATACACATAAGTTCTTTGGCTTCTACATTTCCTATACTATTCTTAACCTCCCCCTGTCTGTTTTCTACTTACCATTTATGCTACTTATTCTCTGCACCTTTTCCCCCTCTCTCCCCATACCACTCCCCTATTGATATCCCTCCATGCCTTATATGAATCCCTTTAACATTTCATATATTAAAGACTGGGTGATGATGAACTCCTTGAACTTGACCTTATCTGAGCAGCACTTTATCTGCCCTTCCATTCTAAATGATAGCTTTTCTGGATAGAGTATTCTTGGATGTAGGTCCTTGCCTTTCAGGACTTGGAATACTTCTCTCCAACCCCTTCTTGCCTGCAAGGTCTCTTTTGAGAAATCAGCTGACAGTCTTATGGAAATTCCTTTGTAGGTAACTGTCTCCTTTTCTCTTGCTGCTTCTAAGATTCTCTCCTTATTTTTAATCTTGGGTAATGTAATTATGGTGTGTCTTGGTGTGTTCCTCTTTGGGTCCAACTTCTTTGGGACTCTCTGAGCTTCCTGGACTTTCTGAAAATCTATTTCCTTCACCAGCTTGGGGAAGTTCTCCTTCATTATTTGTTCAAATAAGTGTTCAATCCCTTGGTCTTCCTCTTCTCCTTCTGGCACCCCTATGACTCAGATGTTGGGATGTTTAAAGATGTCCTGGAGGTTCCTAAGCCTCTCCTCAGTTTTTTGAATTCTTGTTTCTTCATTCTTTTCTGGTTGGATGTTCTTTTCTTTCTGCTGGTCCACTCCATTGATCTGAGTCCCAGTTTCCTTCTCATCCCTATTGGTTCCCTGAAGATTTCCCCTCATTCCTTTATATTATCTTTCATTTGTTCAAGTAAGTGCGACAATTTTTCTTCGAATCTTGTGAGCATCCTGATTCCCAGTGCTTTGAACTGTGCATCTGATAGGTTGGCTATCTTTTCGTCACTTAGTTGTATTTTTTCTGGAGCTTTGATGTGTTTTTTCATTTGGGCCATTTTTTTTTCTTGGTGCGCCTGTTACTTTAAGGGGCAGAGCCTTAGGTGTTCACCAGGGTGGGGTAACCCACGTCGTTGTGTTTTGAAGCTGCCTGTGGGGGCGGGGCCTGAGAGAACAATGGTGCTTGCTCTGTTCTTCGCACTTCCCCAGCTACCCACAAGCAAGTTGGGCCCTTCTTTGCTGGCTCCAGGGTGAGTGGATGGGCCTGCACAGTTCCAAGTCCCTGTGGGTCTCTCCAACGAACTCTCTTGTGAGGCTGGGAGTTCCTCCCACTGCCGCCTCAACCTCCACAGGTGTTTTCAATTGGTGGTGTGAGGCTTTATTTCCCTGCGTTGGTGGGCCGCGTGGTCTGTTCCGCTCCCCAGCTTTTCCTCCTGGTTTATCATCGTGAGAATGAGGGACTGCCCAGTCCACCAGTCTCAGCCCCGGTTTCTCTGATTGTGCCTGCCATGTTTTGGCCAGGTGCGCCCGCTGCATGCCTCTCTTGGCAATTGGAGCGTGGCCGGTACCGCTCCACAAACCGCATCTCGCTGAGTGCTCTCCACCCGGCTCCGCCCTACTTACCAGTCTGGATGAATGTGTCTTCTTTAACTCCTTGGTTGTCGGACTTACACTCAGTTCAGTTTTCTGTCAGATCTGGCTGTTTTTGTTTTTTAAATTGTTTTTCCTCTTTTGGTTCTGCGAGGAGGCACAGTGTATCTACCTAAGCCTCCATCTTGGCCGGAATGCCTTTGAACTTTTTAATGTATTGTTATATCCTGTTTGCTAGTATTTAGTTGAGAATTTTAGCATATATGTGCATCAGGTATATTGGTCTGAAATTTTCTTTCTTTGTTGTGTCTTTACCTGGTTTGGGGTTTAGGATATTCCTGGCCTCATAAAAAGAGTTTGGGAGTCTTCCATCTTCTTGAATTTTTTGGAATAGTTTGAGAAGGATAGGTGTTAGTTCTTTGGATATTTGGTAAAATTCAGCTGTGAAGCCATGTCGTCCAGGGATTTTGTGTGTTAATAATTTTTGATTACTGCTTCAGTTTTGCTAGTTGTTATTGGTCTATTCAGGTTTTCAGGTTCTTCCTGATTCAGTTTTGGAAGATTGTGTGTTTCTAGAAATTTTTCCATTTCGCCCAGGTTGTCCAATTTCTTGGCATATAATTATTCATAGTAATTTCTTACAATCCTTTGTATTTCTGTGGTATTGTAACAGGGTGCAGCCAAGAGGGGGGCCCCAAAGAGGGAGATAATTGGCTCCACACCAAAGGGCCACACCTTCCCTGAATGCTGGCAGCTGTGGCCAATTGTATGAGGAGCTGGAAATGAGACTCTGGGATTTAAATCCAGGCGGGGCACAGCGTGAGTGTCTCTTTTCGGGACCACATGGCTTGGGTGTCTCTCTTTTCGAGAGCACACTGCTTGAGCATCTCTCTTTCCGGGACCACACTGCTTGGGCGTCTCTGTTTTCGGGACCACACTGCTCGAGGTTCTGTCTTTTCTGGACCACACGGCTTGGGCATCTCTTTTCGGGATCACATAGCTTGAGCGTCTCTTTTTGGTACCACACTGCTTGGGACCACGCAGCTTGGGTGAGTATCAGGGCCACGTGGATGGTGCCAGGAGCCTGTGTAAAATACAGTACCCCAGGCTGGGCAGAGGGAGAGGGAAGGACTGTGTGTGTTTAAATAAATAATTCTTTTCATTTTGAATCTTTCCTCTGGTGGCAGGCAAAGCGAACCTGGTAAGGGGGAGAAACCCCTGGGTACAAAAAAAGGGGGTCTTTCATATCGTCCAGCCCCCCCATTTGTTCTGTAACAGTACCAGTTGTAGCTGCTCCTCTTTCATTTCTGATGTTATTTATTTGGGTCCTTTCTCTATTTTTCTTGATGAGTCTGGTTAATGGTTTGTCAATTTTGTTATATTTTCAAAGAACCAGCTGCTGGATTCATTGATCCTTTGAATTGTTTTTCTAGTCTCTGTGTCATTAATTCTGCTCTGATCTTGATTACTTCCTTCCTTCTGCTTGTTCTGGGCTTTGTTTGTTGTTGTTCCTCTAGTTCTTTTAGTTGTAGAATTAGGTTGTTTATGTGAGTTTTTTCCTATCTTCTTTAGGTAGGTCTGTATTGCCATGAACTTCCCTCTGAGGACTGCCTTCACTGTGTCCCATAGGTTTTGGGTTGTAGTGTGTGCATTTTCATTTGTTTTCAGATTTTTTTTATTTCTTCCTTGATCTCATTGTTAACCCATTCATTATTTAATAACATGTTATTCAACCTCCTGTATTTGAATGCTTTTGATTTTTTTCTTGAGTTTGGTTTTTAGTTTCAAGCTATTGTGACCCAAGAAGATGCTTGCTGTGATTTCAATTTTCTTGAATTTGTTAAGGCTTGTTTTGTGTCTTAGCATGTGGCTTATCATTGAGAATGAGACATATGCATTTGAGAAGAATGGGTATTTTGATTTTTGTGTGGTGAAATATTTTGTAAATATCAATGAAGTTCATTTGATCTAAGTGTCATTCAATTCTGCAGTGTTCTTGTTAATTTTTTTGTTTGGAAGATGTATCCATTGTTGACAGTGGGGTGTTAAAATCCTTCACAATGACTATATTGCTCTCTGTCTGTTTCTTAAACTCCTTCAACATTTTATGTGTGTGTGTGTGTGTGTATACATATATATAGAAATATACACAAACACACACACACACACACTCCTATGTTGTGTGCACATATGTTTGCAAGGATTATATCCTGCTGTTGGACTGTTCCTTTAAGTATTATGTAGTGACCTTTTTTGTCTCTTGTTATGACCTTTGTTTTGAAGTTTATTCTGTTTGATATAAATATTGCTACCCCAGCTTTTTTTTATGCCAATTTGCATAGAATATTTTTCCCATCCCTTCACTTTCAGCCTGTGCATATCTTTTGTTCTGAGGTAGGTCTCTTGTAGACAGCATATATGTGGGTCATATTTTCTTATCCATTCAGCTGACTTGTGTCTTTTGATTGGAGCTTTTAATGCATTTGCATTTAAGATTATTATTGATAGGTACTTATTCATTGCCATTTTTCCCTTTGTACCTGTGTCCCCTACCCCTCTCTCTTTCTCTTATTTTTCTTAAAGCAGTTCCTTTAGCATTCTTGCAATGTTGGTTTGGTGAAGATGTATTCTTTTGTCTGGGAAGCTCTTTATTTGCCTTCCATTTTAAATGAGAGCAATTTCTGTATAGAGTAGTCTTCGTTGCAGGTCCTTTTCATTATTTGGAATATTTCATGCCAATCCCTTCTGGCTTTTAGCATTTCTGTTGAGAACTCAACTGATATTCTTATTGCAGCTCTCTTGTATTTTACTAGCTGTTTCTCCCTTGCTGGCTTTAAGATTCTCTCTTTGTCTTTAAAATTTGCCATTTTAACTGTAATGTGTCTTGGTGTGGGCCCCTTTTGGGTTCCCCTTGATTGAGACCCTCTGTGGTTTCTAGACTTTCATGACTTTTTCCCTCACCTAGTTCAGGAAGTTTTCTGTCATTGTTTTTTTCAAACAGGTTTTCTCTCCCTTGCTCCTTTTCTTTTCCTAGTATCCCTATCATGCAACTATTGTTACATTTCATGTTTTCCCAAAGCTACCTTAAACTATCTTCTGCATTTTTTAATCTTTTTTCACTTTTTTGTTCTGACTGAGTGTTTTTGTCTACTTTGTCTTCCAACTCAATGTTTCAATCCTCTAATTTTTCTAGCCTGCCTTTAGTTCCTTCTAGTGAGTTCTTCATTTCAGATATTGTATTCTTCATTTCCAACTGGTTCTTATTCAAGGTTTCTGTCTTTTTCATGCTGATGTAGGTCCCACTAAGTTACCTATAGTTCTCACTGAGGCCCTTGAGCTCCTTATAACTATTACTTTGAGCTCTATGCATGATCGATTGCCTGCCTCTATTTCACTTAGCTGTTTTTCTGGAAATTCCTTGTTTTCTTTTTAATTGTGGCATCATTTGTTTGTCTCCCCATTTTAGTTGTCTTTGTGTTTGTTTCTATGTATTAGATTGATTTTCTTTGACTTTCTCTCTTGTGGAGTAGGCTTGTGTGTTAGGAGTCCTGTGGGACCCAGTGTTAGACTCCTTAATCTCCTGATCTGGATATTCTAGGGATGACTTCTTTGTGGGTTATGTGGACTCTTCTGTTGTACTTGGGTCCTGATTATTATTGGCCCATTTGTTTGTGCGAACTCTCCTCCATCTGGCTAAGAGTCTCAACCCTAACCACATGTTGTAAGCCATTGTATAGATGGTGGAAGAACAAAAGAAAACAGCACAAAAACAACACCAAAATAAGCAACTCTCCATGACAGCCTCAGCTATATCAACAACAAGAAAAAAAAGAATAATAAAAGCAGAAAGAGAAATGGAATAGTAGAAAAGGGGGAAAGGAAAAAGAACACAAGAAGACCAAAAGAAACAAATGTGATTAAGAGAGGAGGAAGGGGAGGAGTACTACTATTTATAATGAATTGAAAGAAGAAAATGAGGAAAAGGAACCCAGAAAAGGTAACAAAAAGAATAAAAGGAGAGAAGAAGGCAACAGTGGAATAATCAAAGATAAGAGTAGAATAGGATATATGGAAGAAAAATTAGAGCACTGAAAATAAAAGAAAATGAAAAAAAAAGATGAGTAAAAAGGCTATGAAAAAATAGATAAGATAATGAAAAAAAGAAGTGAGTGGATTTATCTCAGCACAGCTTACCTCTTGCCTTCTGAGTTCTCACTTTGGATACTGTTCTGATGTCTGAGTCTGGTGTAAGCCAATGTCAGGAGCTGTCCAAGTCTGGCCCTTGGCCACCTTTTCAAAGCTACAGGCAATCTACAATTTGTGGCTGGTTACTCTGGGCTTGGCTGTTCCCAGATTGCCAAGCTGTTCTGCAATGCTGGGTTTTATCAACACACATCCCAGAGATGTGTCAGCAAATGTCCCAAATCACCACAGAATCTATCTCTGCCTGTCTCTGCCTGCTGGCCTGCCGTCAATCTTAGACTAGTCATAGATCTATTTCTGAGAGGGCTTCTTGTGGAAACAGGGAGCTGTGATTCATGGATCTCTCATGGCAGATGTCTTTCAGAATTCAGGGAAGGTGGTGGGTGTGTTCCCATATCTCCAGAGCCACTAGTCTTAGCCTATCTGGGATTATTTCCCTGTTCTTGGCAGAGCAGGGACCCCTACTAGGCTTCTAGAGCCCATATTTTTGTCTGCTGGATGCTGGGAGGGCATTTCTGTGGCTGTCCCAGAAGGGGGGAGTACTATTCTGTTTCCCAGGATAGTGTGTGGATTGGCTGTACCCTACAGCTAATTTTTGATGACCCCTGAGTCTATTTATGTTGCTGTCTCCTCAGCAAGTGTTAAGATGCAGGGTAGGAGAAAAGAAAGAAAAAAACAAACAAACAAACAAACAAACGGAACACCAAGACAGAGCAAAACTGAAAAAAGAAAAAAAGTTGCTGAATGGAGCAAACAGGATTTCAGAGGGTGGGGGGAGTGGTATCCCACTGGGTGGGATAATTGATTTTCCTCTGGGAGGGGCTTGGTCCTTTTAAGAGGGATGGCTGCTGTGAATCCCAGGTATATCTGGGCCCCTGAAATACCATATCTGCTCTCCCAAGATTCTCTCAGTGCCTCCCACTTGAGACTCTCCTTATGTGACTCCAGAGACAGCCACCTACCCTTGGTTGGGTAGCCACAAGGTGAGTAGCTACAAACACAAAACCTGTGCTTTGCCCCTTTAAGGAAAAAAAAGAGATGGTGAGTTCATTTCCAGCAGTTTTCATCTCTCCGCAGAGCAGAAAGCCTACGTGGTGCAGACTCCTTAACTGCTGATGTGGATGCTCTAGGAAAGTTCTCTTTGTGGGTTATGTGGACTCTCCTGTTGTATTTGGGTCCTGATTGTTATTGACCCATTCATTGGTGGGAACTTCCCCCATCTGGCTATGGGGCTCAAACCCTGCCATGCCCACCTCTGCCTTGAGAGAGCTTCTAGTGTAGGTTGGATCCCCAGTCAGGGCACATACAGGAGGCCACCTATGGATGCTTCTCTCTCACACAGATGCCTCTCCCCCTTTCTCCCAAATCAATTGATTATATTCTGTGTGCATCCTTTTCTTTCAAGTCTTATAACATCCTGATAGGGTGGAGGAAGGAAGGGAAGAGTCCAGCAGCAATACTATCACATGGGATGTCTGGTGGTGGGCCACTCGCAACCTCCCTCCAAGTGAGTCTGAGTCTCAGACTCCCACCACTGCTCTCCCACCTTGGTCTCGGCAGCCAGTACCACCCTGGTCTCTTTCCAACCCCAGTACTGGTGATCTGTAGCCTCCTCAGTCAGACTCTGTCCCATTCGCAGTTCCAGCAGTGCCCAGGACTGGGGAGGTGACAACCTACTCTCCAGCAAGTATCACAGTCCCTGGACCCTGGCTCCTGGTGGCAGCAGGGTAGGCAGCCTTGCTCAACATGGAGGGCACAGAGACAGGGCTGGCTGCTGAAGTGCGGCCACTCCAGTGGCTTCATCCTGAGGAAGAGATTGTAAATTCCACAACATGGCTCCTGCTTCAAATCTGTGTAGTCAGACTTGCTGGGCTGGGCTGTGGCGGTGGCACTAGCTCTACCAGGAGAGCCCTGGCCACCTACCTCCAAGTTCCCTGCAGGCAGACAGGCACTTGCACACTCACACACAAACCTGCACACTCAACTGCGCACACTCACAGTCAGCTGGATTTTCGAGTTGATTACTCTGTAGTTTAGCTGCAAAATTGGTCTGGGACTGGAAGCAAGTGGACAGAGCTCCCAGCTACTCTGAAACCATCTTGGAACCCTCTAGAAAAAAAATTTATAAAGTTTTCTAGTAGGGAGACAAGACAATTAGAAGTTTCTCAAGAGGATACAAAGGAAACCTAAGGAGAAGCAGTTTATTTCCAGTTAAAAATCAAAGAGTACTACATGGTGCCACAGAATTAATATTTCTTTTAAACCTTTATTATTATAGTTTTGGATTCTTTTTTAAAGAATGTGTAATTTAATAGATATCACTATATTTATGTAAAATTGTATTTTGTAGGAAAAAGCATGTTCATGTCTGGACATAGGTACTAGATGCTTGGAGTCTCAGGTAACCATATTTAAGGCCAGAGTATAATTATGAGGTTTATAGGACTCTATTGGAGTTCTCTCTAAATATACTTGATTATAAACTCCTGTCAAAAAATGTATGCATCCCAATATATATATGTATGTCTTTACAAAACATTACATAGGAAGTTGATTTAATGTATTGTATTATATAATATATAGAAATGGAAATGAGAATAGGTTATATATGTAAACATTTTAATATTCTCTTCCCAAACCACAGCGGATTGATTGTTATTGGTATTCACGGGGTACCTGCAAACCACTTTTGATACCGTTGCTCTTTCCTGTTTATTCTCAAACTCGGGTTGACCATTAGAATGACCTGGGAATATTCAAAAGGCAGTTGGATTCTTGTGCCCTATCCCAAGTCTACTGAATTAGAATCTCCATGGCTGGAACTTGTGAACCTATACTTTGAAAAAGTCATCTCAGGAAATTATGATGTCCAGTCAGGCTGGGGAAATGTTGATTTAACAGTAGAGGTCACCTAGTAGATTCTGTAGGATAATGATTCTGAACCTTGGCTGTACAATGGAACTACCTTGGAAACTTTGAAAATGTAGATGTTTTGGCCCAATCCCTGGAAATTTAAATTTGGTCTGGGGTATGGCATGGGCATTGGGATTAAAGCTCTCCAGGTGAATCTAAAGTTAAGCCAAGGTTGAGAACCATTACTGTGGTAGAGAGAATAAAACAGGTCCTGAGAAGCTGTATTAAGATTAGTTTAGTTATTAGTTGCACAAACCTAAGCTAGTTTAAGCAAAAAGAAATTTATTGGTTCACCTAAAATGTCCAGGGATTGTCTTATTTCAGACATGCCTGATTTAGGGGCTTGAACAATGGCATCAGGATATTATTCTCTCTTTATGTCTCTTGACTCTCCTTTCTTCTGTATGGTTACATTCTTGGGTAAACTTTCTCCATATGGCCAGAAACATTGTCACAATAGCTCTAGTTTTATATGATCTTTATAGCTTAGAGTCCTTAAAACAGAAAAATGTTTACACTTATAGTTTATATATTGCTTTTAGGGGAGACTATGATTGTTCTAGTTTGCTTCAGGCACATATCTGAACTCATCACAGTGGCCAGATAGATGGTCTGGAGGGTGGGAATTATGATGGTCTCATTTAAAGCTCATGGAATGAGTTTTCCATAGGAAGGGAGGTTTGGTTATAAGAAGGAAGAGAAAAGGAATATTATGCTAGGCAGATGATATCACAGTCCACTACTGAAGTGTCTGTGTGTTGCAACCATTCAAGGCCTGACAGGTTCATGGTATTTGGGCAGATGGAAGAATATTCATGGAACTGTTGGAATGTCTGACATGCCTTTATTCAAGGGTAGGTAATCAATGCATGCCGGAAGCTGTGTGTCCCCCTGCATGTCTCTGTATGGCACACTGCATGTCACCTGTCCCCTTGCACCTGTCATGGCACCCAGTGGGGAGCCCCTACCCCCTTAAATACTAGAAAGAAACAAAGCCGGCAGGGTGCAAACAGATCTTATGGAAAAGAACTTCTTACTATGCATTCGAGCTCACTCAAGGCTGTAGGAACAGCTTAACAGACCCAGTCTCAAGCTATGAGAACACTACTTGTCAGGCCCATTCTCAAAGTTATGGGGAACTGCTTCCCTTAGTTGTTCAGATGCCTGGGTGATGAAGCCAGAATGCCTCCATTTACCCTACAGTCTGTCTAAGGGTGAACACTGTATAAGGCTAGTCTTGCTTGAATTCAAGCTATAGATTCTTACATAAGTTAAAAAAATTTTCCTTTCCAATGGAAGTGTCAACTGAACCCTACTTCATGAATTAGCTAATTGTTTTTCCCTACTGTGGACAATAACTTCTGAGATCTTGGGACTAACTGAATTATTTTTGGTGAGAGAATGTGTTTGATGAAAATCTTAAGTCCTATGTGTCAGTCATTCAATTGTTTAACATTCAGTTGAAAATAAAACCCTTTTTAGATTGTTGGTTTACAGACTGATAAGACATTGCTCTTGCTATAATGATCAAAATAGTGAACATTGTGGAGCTATTAAAATTCTGATATTGTCAGAGTTCTATGTGAGAGTCCAGCTCAGGGTTCTTCTCTGAGATAGTGCAATACATTCACAGTTGAAGGCCTGGCTCTGAAAATCTGATTGTCACTTGGGAAAATCACTTTTAGAGTCAGCTTCCTCTGTAATTGGTTAACACTCTTCTTTCTCCATGGAATCAAGTAATAGAAAAATAAATGCAGAGTAAATAGAATTTCATGCTTGTGCATGACACTGGCAAAATTATCCTTGGGTCATGCAGGAAGAGATGTTTTGTTCAGAGGAAAATTGGTGGGGAAACATTTTATTTCAATCTCCCTTCTCTTATTTACCGCATTTGAAATTCTGGTTTTAAAATGCTGATTTTTTTTGCAGAAAGCTATACTGGGAAGAAGGGGATTTGCACCTGTCCTAAGGATCAGGTAGGGTAGTGCAGAATTAACGAATGACTGACTTATTCCTCCTAGGTTATTTATATAAAAAGAGAGAAGAACATGTTAAAACCCAACTATTATCTAAAGCGGGGGTGTCAAACTCATTTTCACTGGGGGCCACATCAGCTTCGTGGTTGCCTTCAAAAGGCAGAATGTAGAGCTCCTTGCCCCTAGATAAGGTAGTTACATTTATACAGTCCTAAAATTACATTTGGCCCTTTGAAGGCAACCATGAGGCTGATGTGACCCCTGGTGAAAATGAGTTTGACACCCCTGATCTAAAGTGTCTACTAATTTTATCTGTTGAGCAGAATAGCAAAGTAGGTAAAGATTGCCTAACAGATAAATCATCTCAATTCTTCTGTGCGTGTGTTTACCCACATATACATGCCTTCCCCACCCCTTACTGTCTCATCCTATCACTCTTCCCACTACGTTGTATTTGTTTTCTATTGCCGCTATAACAAATTACCACAATACAAATTTATTATCTTATAATCATGGAGGTTAGAAGTCCAGAAGTCTAAAATGTGTCTCAGTGGGCTAAAAGTCAAGGTGTTAGCAGGGCTGAATTCTTTCCTGGAGGATCTAGGGGAGAATCTGTTTCATTTCCTTTCCCAGCTTCTAGAGGCTACATTCCTTGGCTGTGGCTCCTTCTTCCAGCCTCAAAGCCAGTCAAATCTTTCTCATGTGGCATCACTCTGACATACTCTACTGCCTCCCTCTCCCCTATTGACTATATTGGACCCATCCAGCTGATCGAGGATAATCTATCTATTTTAAAGTAACTGGATTAGCAACATTAATTTCATCTGTAGCTTTAGTTCACTTTGGCCATATAGCCTAATATGTTCTCAGATTCTGGAGTTTAGGATGTAGATACCTTTCCTGGGAGTGAGGTACATGATTCTGCTACCATACATGTTAAGTTCACTAGGCTTTTATTATATTCATTGGCTGTCCACAGTCCTTGACACTCATGTACCACTGTTATTTCCTAAATATCTTGGAGTGTAATGGATAGATAGTGTTACAGAACTCCACCAGTGCTGTTCTGGAACAACTGTGGAGTTCAATTGCCTGCCACCAAAAAGTGTGACTCCCAGTGTAAGAGCTTGGTGAAAAAGGAAAAGGGTTATTTATTTAAAGGTTATACAGATTTAGAATAATGGTGGATTTCTGCCATTATGTCCTACTCCTTTTAAAACACCCCAAAACCCATAGTTCTGCCTCCCTTTGCCAAACCAGGCCAATTTCAGAATGCACTAGAGTTACCATCTTTCAGAAAAGCAGAAGTCTGTGGCTCAGCATTTCCGGTCACAGTTCAGTTCAGCTCCAGGCATCTCCCACTAATCTGTGCTTGGTTAGGCAGGTTCCCGCACAGCTCCATCAGCTCTGCCACCATCTCCTCCATGCAGATTTCCCAGCGGGTCTCCTCTTTCTTACTCCAGCTGCTACTCCAAACTGTGTGGCATCTCCCACTCCAACCCACATGCCATCTCCTTATACACCAGCCTCATGGTGGTCTGGGGCCTCTTCTCTACACACTTCAAACTGCATGACTGCTTCCTCCTTCTCTTTCAGCCTGCCCTTACTTTAAGTGCTCAGCCCAGAACTTCCTATGTGACTTCATATCCAGCCCCTCCTATGATGTGCTACTTTTTCCAGTTCCTCCACATCTTTTACATTCTTTTGGTTGCTGTCTTTAGTCAGGGCAAGAGTTCTCAGTGATGCATGGGCATGTGGCTCCAGCCTTCACACAGGTGCTATATAAGCTCCTGGGCTATGTCACAAGTCCCTGAATGCTCTCAAAGTCACATATCCTTTTCTTTAAATAATTACTTTATTGTTGTTCAATTATGCTTGTCCACATCCTCTCCCCTCCCCCTTGGCTCTGTCCATATGTCCTCCATAGTGGCTCCTGTAAACCCTTCTCCCCATTGTCTCCTCCCCCCTCTCCCCTGGCCACTGTCAGACTGTTCTTACTTTCAATGTCTCTCGTTATGTTTTGCTTGCTTTCTGCTTTTGTTGATTATGTTCCAGTTAAAGGTGAGATCATATGGTATTTGTCCCTCACCGCCTGGATTACTTCACTTAGCATAATGCTCTCCAGTTCCATCCATGCTGTTGCAAAGGGTATAAGCTCCTTCTTCCTCTCTGCTGTGTAGAATTCCATTGTGTAAATGTACCATAGTTTCTTGATCCACTCATTTGTAGATGGGCACTTAGGTTGTTTCCAGCACTTGGCTATTGTGAATTGTGCTGCTATGAACATTGGAGTGCATAGGTCCTTTTGAATTGGTTTTTCAGGGTTCTTAGGGTATAGTCCCAGTAGTGGAATTGCTGGGTCACATATCCTTTTGCCCCCCAGGGCAGGAACACAGTTTTTAATTTGCCATCGTTATGCAAAAGCCACATCATCCACTCTCCCTTTCCCCCAATCAAGGTTTGTGGGGAATATGCTCTGCTATTTTGTGGGATCCCCACTCTGCACCCTGTTACAATAGGAACACCAGAATAGGAGATAGAGGGCCTGGGTTGGAGAATAGCCTCTCCACTTATGTATGAGCTGTGTAACCTTGGACAAATCCTTCCACCTCTGGGAGCCTCAGCCTCCTCAGCTATGCTTTTTTCCCCCTTCCTCTGTCAAAGCATACCTATTCTATACCCTATCTAGCAGGCCTTAAGTAGGAACTCAAGTTAATTTGGAAAACTAATTCAAGCTAAGGCATTAATTGATAATGGTTTCATATATTACCACTCCCTTCCCTCCAACCCCCATACATATATACCCTCTCAAGTAGCACTTGTATTTTATAAGGTGTATTCACCTGGGCAGAAATAACTTTATTAGGTGTTCAGTATAAGTAAATGGATTAGGCTACTGCCTACTTTTTAAAGCTGGCTTTGTCCCTGAACATATAATAAGAATATCTATAGGATAACCAGAGGGCCTGGTTTACTCAGGATATTCCCATTTTATGACTATTGCCTTATTTTACAATCAAGTATCCTGATTTGGATGATAAATTGTATATGGTAATTGTATTTGTTTGGCCCTTGTCAATGTCTTGAATTATTGATAAAATTTCCCTCCTGCCTTGGACTTTCAAAAAAGAAGGGACATTTAAAAAATTACACTTTCTGCAGTAGGTAGCCTAGAATCTGCATACCGTGGCTTCTGGGTAGCTATTTCTGATAGATTATATTCCATATTTCACATCTCAGCCATCACTTTCTCCAAGTAATCCTTATAGACTTGTGTGATGAAATGAATTGTGTCTAGTCCCCCCTCTCCCCAATTCATATGTTGAAAACTTAATCCTCAACTTGATTGCATTTGGAGATAGGGCCTTTAAAGAGGTAATTAACATTAAATGAAGTCATGAGGGTTGGGCCCGAATCCAATAGGATTGGTGTCATTATATGAAGGAGAAGAGGCATCAGGGATGTACATGCACAGAAAATGACCATGTGAGGGCACAAATAAGACATCCATCTGCTAGCTAAGGAGAGAGACCCCAGGAGAAATCAAATCTGCCAGCACCTTGATGTTGGACTTTTAGTATCCGAAACTGTGAAAAATAAATTTCTGTTATTTAAGCCATCCAGTCTATGGTAATTTGTTATGGCAGCACTAGCAGACTAATATACCAATCTGCAAAAATAAGTAAGTAAGTAAATAAATAAAGATCTGCATAAAAAAAGCAGTTAGAGATATTGTTAAAAATGCAGTTTCCTGGGTGCTCTCCTAGACTTAATCAGAAACTCTCTGGTAGGGCTCAAGGAAGCTCTATGTTTTCCTCAGGTGATTCTTTTTTTTTTTTTTTTAAGATTTTATTTTATTTATTTTAGAGAGAGGGGAAGGGAGGGAGACAGAGAGGGAGAGCAACAGCAATGTATGGTTGCCTCTCACATGGCCCTCACTGAGGACCGAGCCCGCAACCCAGGCATGTGCCCTGACGGGGAATCGAACTGGGACCCTCTGGTTCCCAGCCCGCACTCAATCCACTGAGCTACACCAGCCAGGGCCTCAGGTGATTCTTATACACACTAAATTTGAAAGCCACTGAAACAGAGACCTTGGGGCACTAAAAGGGGGCTTTTTTACATATATATATCACATCGAGTCTTTATTCTCTTCTGAGATTTTCTACCTGAGTGTTAGTAGAAGACATGTATTGAATATCCTAGTAATCTTTGGGATATATTAAGTTGTCAATGAAAATTCCAGAAAGCCATGAGGCTGTGGGGACTAGAAGTGTAAGATGAGTCAAAGAAAAGAGGGATATAATATTTTAGGGTAAAGTTAATATCAAAACTAAACTAGAATTGGTCCTTTAAAATTGTCATTAGGAAAGCTGTTAAAGCTGAATTTGGCCATTGCCTACTTCTTCCTTCTTCCTCTGCAGCTAGTAAATAATAATAATAATAATAATAATAAATAATAATAATAATAATAATAATAAAATAAATAATGCTTTTCCCCTTTCCTTTGGGTTACTTAAGAAGCTTTAAGCCCTGACTGGTCTGGCTCCGTGGATTGAGTGCCGGCCTGTGAACCAAAGAGTTGCCGGTTCAATGCCTAGTCAGGGCACATGCCTGGGTTGTGGGCTAGGTCCCTGGTGGGGGGCGCGTGAGAAGCAACCTCACATTGATGTTTCTCTCCCTATTTTTCTCCCTCCCTTACCCTCTCTCAAAATAAATAAATAACATCTTTTTAAAAAGAAAAGAAAAATTATTTAAAAAAAACAGGAGCTTTGACTTTGAAGTCTTTGTCTCTTGACCACTTACTTCTGGTACAGGTGCACTTAGTCCCTGGAGATCGAAGCCCATCTCAATAGAGGCTAGATTGGGACAGCTAAGAGACATAGATTCAATTGATAAATATCCCATTCTGGAAAGCTTGAGATGTTTATGCCTTAGAAGTTAGCTACAACCTTGATGTCAGACCTAGTTGAATTAATATGAACTCCTGCCAATTCCATGGTCTGTGGAATCCAAAGCCTTCCTCTAGATCCCTAAAAATAATCCACTCATCCAACGTACTTCTAAGCAGTATAGATTTTACTGAAATTTTGTGAAGGTATGGAGAATAACTTACATTGCTGCAATGCAAATGACTTTAACATCTACCACAGGCATTATAGGTGGTTCTTAACTATCCATTAACTACCACCGCCCTGTGGCATTTCACTAGCCTGTCAGGTGAACCCAGTTCTAGGTCAAGTGACTGCCTAGTAAAAAGAAAATTGAGTACTTATTAGGTCTGAGTCTTTATATAATTTTTACTATACCACCTACCACCTGCTTCTGAGTTTGGAGTCTCAGGGCCAAAGTTCTGCTAATAGTTTGTGCCCTTGGAAAAGTGATGTTTACTCTCTGAGGTTCAGTTCCTCATGTATAAAACTGGAAGGCTGAATTAAATGGTTTGTAAAGGCCTTTTGACCTCAGATAATATGACATCCTGTGGCCTCTCCTTATACCGCTCAGCAAGTAAAGTTGGAAGTTGTAGTATGCCTTGCTTAATTAAGGCAGGACCTCATTAAGATCTGGATCCTGGGTTTTTATTGTCCTTCCCCTGAAGTTGATAATTTATGTATTTTATTGATTAATTAATTAATTTCTATACTGGAGATTGACTAGGTTTTAGATACCTTCTGCTCTCAATAAACCCAACTTTGGCTGAGCAAGAGAGAACAGAGTAGAGGATACAGAGCTGTATTATATTTGTGTCTGTTCAAGTCAGGTCATTAAAACCTGGTGTCATAAATTATTGCAATTGAGGACCTGCATTCATTTTTCATGCTTGATAAAGCAGTTATATATCTTTCTTTGAAATATTTTGGGGAAATCCAAGTCTAAGCATCAATATTAAGTTTAATAGAACAATGACAGGATTCAGGGCATCCTGAGCAAAGACAGAGAAAAACAGGATGAACAGGGGAGAATGTATTTGTGCTTGGGTGGGAGCTTCATGCTGCATGAGCCTCTTTAGCATATCTATACTTGAAAGGTGACGGTTATCTAGATACCTATGCATCTACAGGCAAGAAATTTAGTTCAAGTTCACAAGCTACAGAGATGCAACCTGTGGGGCAATTGGCTATATCTTTAAATTAATGATAATGAATTGTGATAACTCTTTCCCTACCGCCTTCCCTCCTGCCACCCCTCCCTCTTTCTCTTTCCTTCTCTCTTCCTCCATCTCCTTCTCTCCCTTTCTCCCTCTCTATCATCATCTATCTCTATCTCATCATTTACGTGTCATCTATTTCTATAACCTATCATTGTCATATAACATCTAGCTGTAGCCTCCAGAAATCTTAGGCAGTATCTCCAATGCTATATATACCCCAAATCCCCTTTTCTGTGTGTACCTCTCAGGGCCAGTTCTTTCTCTGACTAATTAGGGCACCAGGGAGCAAGGTGTGGGAAGGTCATCTTGTGACATCTCCAATGTCAACATCATGAGCTACGACTATTTTATATTTACTTTGCAAAGAGAAAAAAGTCTCTAAAAATGAATTTGACTTGACTGATAAGTTACAGAGTATCATTACAGCTGGCCTTGTCAGCAACAACCACCGATGAACATTACCTATTGGTATCATAGCAATAGGCAAAAAGATCAGGTTGATTGCATGAACTTCTCATCACTCAGCCAGCTATATTAGTATCATGTGCATGTCACAGTATTGGGGATTGGAATGACTCAATCCTCCAAATGCTTCCCAGTTCTTAAACCCTAGAAACAACTATGTCTCTCTATGTCAGTCTCTGCACATCTGCCTGCTGTTTGTGTCACTTGCATATTCAAGTGCTTTTTGTTTTTACTGAATCCCAATGCTACTGTTTTGGGGGGGGCGTGGAAGGGGGTTGTTACTGGAGATCATAGTCTCTTCTTCCTCTTTGATTTAGCATCCTACTTGCAGCTGCCCCTCAGAGACCTTGACTCACTGATTATGGCTGTAATCCAGGTCCTGTCTCTCTGTTTTCAGTGCATGTTCTGAGCTTTGTCAGAGCCATTCTATATTTTATTTGTCTTCTGCTAGGATGGTGGTTCCATATTCAATCTATGTGCCAAGTGCTTCTGAGGCAGCTTTTCCAAACCAGATAATTTAATTTCTTCATTTTCTGAAAGCAAAGAGCATGCCACCTTATTAATTGGAAATGTGCTTATTTGCTGTGGGGGAGCTGACATTATCCCTCTGAATGTTTAGGAAGCTCATCTCATTCCTGAGATTTTTTTAAAAAGATTTTATTTATTTATTTTTAGAGAGAGGGGAAGGGAGGAAGAAAGAGAGGGATAGAAACAGCAATGTATGGTTGCCTCTTACATGGCCCTCACTGGGGACCTGGCTTGCAACCCAGTCATGTGCCCTGACTGGGAATCGAACCAGGACCCTTTGGTTCCCAGCCCGCACTCAATCCACTGAGCTACACCAGCCAGGGCTCATTCCTGAGATTTAATTCTCCTTAAAATCTCTCTGCAGCTTTTCTAGCCCCACCCCACACACATCCTCAGACATGGACACACATACATACTTCCAACTTTTTAAGTTCTCTCGGTTCCTTGAGGCCCAATTTAAGTCTCATCCTCTCCAGGGACTACTCCTAAGTTAGGGAACCTGTATCGTGTTCTACTATAGCACCTATTGTCTGCAACACACAATTTAACATTTGCTTAGTATACTTTCTGAGGGCTTAGTCCATGTCTTATAATTCTTCTCCTGGTGATTGCTTTATTTATTCATGTATTCAACAAGCATTTATTGAGTACTTTCTATATTAGAATCTGTGCTAGGCACTGGAGTTTCAACGATCATGGTTAAGACATGTTCCTTGCCTTCAAGAAGTCTAGTAGGGGAGATAAATAAACAAACTTAAAAATATAATAATGTAGCCCGGCTGGTGTAGCTCAGTGGATTGAGTGCAGGCTGGGAACCAGAGGGTCCTGGTTCGATTCCCAGTTGGGACACATGCCTGGGTTGCAGGCCAGGTCTCCAGTGAGGGCCATGTGAGAGGCAACCATACATTGCTCTTTCTTCCTCCCTTCTCCAATCTCTAAAAATAAATAAATAAAAAATATATAATAATGTATTTAGGTACTATGATAAAGGTCAAAATAGAGTACAGGAAAAAGCACAGAAGAAAGAATAGGGGCCAGTTCTACTTGCAGGAAGCAGGAAAGCATAAAAGAGGTGATGATTTATTGAGTTTAATTTTAAAAGCTTATATTTACTTGGCAGAAAAGAAGTATATTCCAAATGACAAAAGTATCACAGAAAAGTCATAGAGGCTTGAAAAAGTATGAAACATTAGACAAAATAGAAATGGTTTGACATGATTAAAAGGAAGTTAGTTGGAGGTGGATAGAGTATCCAGTAAGAGCTAGAACTGGAGATGTATTAGGGACCAGATTATGGAAGGCCCGTTCAAATTAAGGCCATTTAACTTTAGGCTGCAGTCAGTGGTGAGCCATTGTAGAAATTTGTTCAGTGGAGTTACATAATATGATTAGTGATTAAAAAGATTACTTTGGTAGATGGCCTGGGGGCTGATTATGGTGTTGAGATAAGGAGGGACTGATGGAGTGAGTACCATGGCAATAGGAATTGAGAGAAAGTACCCATTTTAGACATATTAGGGAGTAAAAGTGATAGGACTTAGTGATTGATTGGATTAGAAGGGCTAGAGCCAGGGAGAAGTCTAGAATGATTCTCAGGTTTCTGGTTTGGCCACTGGGTGAATGTACCACTTATTAAGACGGAAGACACAGAGCAAGAAGAAAGCCCACTCCCTCATAGCTCTCCCCACCTCTTCACTGCAATCTTATGTGGGTCCACAGTCAGTGTTCAAAAATGGATGCTATTTATTTAATTTTACTCTGTTAAGAGAGAGGGGAAGGTATTGTGTTTCTTTGTGTCTTGTCTTAGTTATTAAGATACTTCCTGTAGTGGAAGGTATCTTAGCTTCATGGCCTCTATTGCTGCTACTTTATGACCCTTATCTCTGTTGCTAAGATTTATCTGTGCATTTCTGTGGCTCTGGTGCAGGTTCTGGACTCACAACTTAGCTAGCTTTTCTAGTTAGTACTATGTCCTTCTGTTCCTGGTCCATACATATAATTTAATAATAGTAATCTCTCACATTTAAATTGTGGGTTGGAATTCAGAAGGCATGTTCAGATATATTTTACTTCTTCTGATCCCTGTTACTATACTGTGAGGTAGGTAATAAAGTAAGCTTTAATTGTCTCTGCTTCATTGATACACTAATATGGGCTGTGGTGATGTGACCTGTCAAAGATCACAGATGTAGTAAGTAGCATAATTGCCTCCCCATCCACTGCTCTTTAGTTGTGCAATCCTGATCTTTGCCTTGCTGTCTGGTATCCATGTGCTTCTAGATCCCTCATGGCTTGTCTGATTTCTCCCCTCTGCCATCTTCTGACCTCCAGTGCTTATCTGTACCTCACGTCCATTGTGACCTTCTGGTTTCAGTTACCTCCCTTGCTTAGGCCTATACCTTGCCCTGTACATCCATCCCTATTTTGGCTTTCTTACTCCGGTCACTTTACCTTGACTGTGTAATCCTTATACCCACAGTTCTGGCAGGACTTTCAGATGATTTGTGGCACTAGAACTTTCCTTCTGAAGAACACAGAGGAACACCCACTTTCAGTCTGTTAGGAGGCAACCTGACCTGAGAAAATGCTGGCCTTTGGACTACATCACTTACAAAATATTTAATTTGTGAATATAAACAGTGATAGAAGACATAATGAGCAAGGCAAATTTTATAACCTACATCCTGCATCCTATCCATCACAGGTCTCATTTAAGGTTCTTAAATGGCTATGTTGACTGAGCCTCACTTTCCCTGTAAGTTCATGAATCTCCTGACTCAAATGTTTGGGCTGAGCATTTTGAACCATTTTTTTCATTTATGTGGTAGTAACAAACATCTTTCAAGATCATATAAATTGTTGGTATCTTCTTCTCAACACTGAAATGATTTAATGGGTGGCCCTGTGTGTATAAGTCTCTGTGGATACAGTGGGAGCCAGGATTGCTTAAACGTCCTTAGCACTTGAACATTTCATAGTTAAGTGGCAAGTACTTGTGAAGCACCAACTGCAGAACAGGGATATAAGCAGACTCCTTGCTCTTCAGCCTGCCATTTGGTTGGAAAGAGAAGCCTTACATTTTGTTCACCATGACTGAGCAGCACACAACACGATTATAAATCCATGCTAGGAATGTTGCTACTTAAAGAAGCTTCCTAAAAGATGACATTTGAACTGGGCCTTAGAGAATGGTAAGATTTGAATTGCAGAATGTTTGAGAGGCAGTGTTAGTGCTGATATTCTGGGATGGCAGAATTACATGATAGAAACCCCATATTTAATTCCTTTTTAAAGAATACTTCTCAGGTGACAAGTTTGGGTGGGGACTTGTTAAAGCAGGCTTTTTAAACAGTGCAAAATCGTGCACTCTAAGTTCCTCAAATGTTTAGTTATTTTGGAACATGATTTTAGGGTCTGGTGTGAACTTAGCGCAGGAGATTCCCTTTCCAAGTTAAGTCTCTACTCCAGGTGAAAACTGGGTTTGTGTTTTTGAGATAATTGTCCTAAGAAGGCGGTGCTGCTAAAATACAGGCTAGAATAGGAAAGCTAAATTTGTGTAGTTGTGAGATGCAATTTTCTCTGTTCTTCCTTGGCAAAGACGATGCTGTGGCTGGGGAGTCTTCTCAGAGTGACAGATATGTGTGGGCTGAAGCCCCAGTTTGATCATGAGGGGGCAGGAGATGGAATTTTTTTCTCTTCTATGATGCAGACAACTGTATACTCTGGGAGCTATTGTTGGGAGTATGATGTATTCCTTGTTTCTCAGTTGAACATTATGAAGCAAATGATATCTGGAATATATTTTTGCAAGTAGGGCAAAGGGCAGGATATGATGAACAGGTTAAATAATAATTTGTTGGATAGAACAGGTTTGTTGGAACTGTAGCCTGAAGAAATGTTGCATCCAATATCAAACCCATTTGCCTTACCCAGTGTTCCACTTTTTAAAAGATTTTCCTACATATTAGGGTGGAGTGAGGTAAGATATTCTATCTTTAATTGAGGGAGAGGATTGTTAAGCAAAAGTGGGCTGATATAGTTGGCTCTTGGCCAGCTGTGAACTTGGCAAAATATGTCTAATTTTCCACTTCCCTATTGGTTTTCCCTCTTGCCTCTTGGCACTCTCCTCTGCAGAATGTAGAATTCTTCTCTGTTAAGTCTATACTGAGACCTTAGTGGTATCTTTCAGAGAGAGGAGAGTATGCCTGGGATGCAGGGGTGGTGGCAGGACCACCTCATCTAAAGGGTTCTGTCTCAAAAAGAGTAGGCAGCAGTCCAGGCATGATGTGCTAAGGATGTAGCAAATTCTTGTTCATCTTGGACCATTATCTATGCCCAAAGATAGGAATTGACTGAGAGACTCATTAGCAGGTACTTAGGCTCCTCCTGGCAACCCACCTGTTCTACTACTGAGTAGAAAGGATACAAATACATTAAGAAGGCATAAGAAAATAGTATAAGTGGAAATTGAGAAAAATATTCTCAAGGACTTGTTTAAGATGGATTCAATAAGGGAGAAATTAGTATCTACATGGTAAAAAATACTAATAGCTAACATTAATTGAGCCCTTATGATATGCCAAACATTTTATATAAAGTTCGTATCTAATTCTCATGATAAGCCTATGAGTTTTATAATTCACATTTTAAATACAGGTAAAATGAGGTAAAGTTATCCAAGGTCATAGAGCTAGGAAGTGATTGAAGTAGGATTGATTAAGTGATGTTTTTTAAAAAAGATTTTATTTATTTATTTTGAGAGATGGGAAGAGAGGGAGAAAGAGAGGGAGAGAAATATCAATGTGTGGTTGCCTCTAATGTGGCCCCCACTGGGGACCTGGCCCACAACCCAGGCATGTGCCCTGACTGGGAATCCAACCAGTGACCCTTCAGTTCACAGGCTGGCACTCAATGCACTGAGCCACACCAGCCAGGGCTTATTCATTCTTTTGAAGTGTACAATTCCATGATCAAAAAAGTAAATTTACCAAGTTCTGTAACCATCACTATATATTAGTTTTAGAATATTTTCATCACTCCATAAACGTTTACTGTTAATCTCCATTGATTTCTAATTTTCCTCCAGAAAACATCTAGTCTACTTTCTATATAGCTTTTCCAACACCGTTTTTATCTAAGTTGTAGTGAAAAACACAACATAAAGCTTACCATCTTACCATTTTTTATTGCTGTTCAAGTACAGCTTTCTGCCTTTTCCTCAACCCCAGCCAAACACCCCAGTTCTCCCCACCTCCCTCCCATTTCCACCCCCCCCTGTTATTGTCCATGTGTCCTTTATAATTGTTCCTGCAAACCCTTCACCCATGAAATTCCCTCCCCTCTCCCCTCTGGACACTCTCAGCCTGTTCTCAATTTCAGTGTCTTTGGTTATATTTTCCTTGTTTGTTTGTTTTGTTGATTAGGTTCCTGTTAAAGGTGAGATCATAGTATTAAATGTATTCAGTGTTGTATGACCAATCTCCAGAATTTTTTCACCCTGCAAATCTGAAACTCTGTACCCATTAAACAACTCTTCATTTCCCCTCCCCCATCCCCTGCCAACCACTATTCTACTTTCTGTTTCTATGAATTTGAGTACTGTAGATATCTCATATAATTGGAATCATACAGTATGTGTCCTTTTGTGACTGATTTACTTCACTTAGTATAATGTCCTCAAGGTTCATCTGTGTTGTACTATGTGTCAGAATTTTCTTCCTTTTTAAGGCTGAATAATACTCTATGTAGATACTGCATTTTGTCTTATCCATTTATCTGTTGATGGGTACTTTGGTTGCATCTACCTTTTGACTACTGTGAATAATGCTGCTCTAAACACAAATGTGCAAACATCTCTTTGAGACCTGCAGCACCATTTTGGGGGGAAAAAACTATTTCTCTATTACATATCATTGTTTGCCTTTATTAAAAATAAGTTTACCATATGTATATGGATCTGATTCTAGATTCTCTATTTTCTTCCATTGATCTATATGTATATTCTTTTGTCAATAACAGGCAATCTTGATTACTGTAATTTCATAATAAATTTTAAAATTAGGTGTGTGAATCTTTCAAGTTTTTTCTTTTTTCAAAATATTTTTGGTTGCTCTAGGGTTCTTTGTTTGTTTACCTTTCTACATAAATTTTAAAATCAGCTTGTCTATATCTACAAAAATCCTGATGGGAATGAATTACACTAATCACTTAGGGTAAAATTAACATCTAAACAGTATTGAGTCTTTGAAAATGTTGTCCCTCTATTTATTTAGGTCTTTGTTGATTTCTTTCATAAAAATCTTGTAGTTTTCAGCATAGATATCCTATACATTTTTGTGGAATTTATACTTAAGGCTCTCATGTTTTCAAGCTGTTTTAAATGGTATCTTTTTTTTTCAAATTTCAGTTTCCTAATGTAGTTGGTACATTGCAAGTACTCAATAACTATTTTTTATATTAAGGAATGATGAAGTATGTTAGAAGTTACATACTCATTTGGCTGGTGGAAGGATAAACAATCACTATCTGGAGAGCAGCTTGGGAATGTGAATGAACAATAAAAAATACAAGAATTTTTCCTAGTGATGTAATTAGAGATGCAGAATTACATCAGTATTTTTTTAAATAAAGCTGTATTTTATTGTAAAATTTTATTTATTTATTTTTAGAGAGAGGGGAAGGGAAGGAGAAATAATGGGAGAGAAACATCAGTGTGTGGTTGCCTCTGGTGCGCCCCAAACTGGGGACCTGGCCCGCAACCCAGGCATGTATTCTGCCTGGGAATTGAACCAGCAGCCCTTTGGTTCACCGGCCCATGCTCAATCCACTGAGCTACATCAGCCAAGACTACATCAGTAATAAATTGCACTGAATCCAATAGTGTGGAATATTGTACAGTCATTAAAATACTGTACCTGTTTTGAAGAATATTTAATGAAAATATTTAAGCCATAAGCACATCCCTGTGTTCATTGCAGCATTATTTACAATAGCCAAGATTTGGAAGAAGCCCAAGTGTCCATCAGTATATGAGTGGGTAAACAACTATGGAACATTTGCACATTGGAATATTACTCAGTTGTAAAAAGGAAGAAAATTTTACCCTTTGCGACCACATGGATGGATCTGCAGAATGTAATGCTAAGTGAAATAAACCAGTCAGAAAAAGACAAATACCAAATAATTTCACTCACATGTGGAATCTAATGAATAAACTTATCTAACAAGTAAAATGGGTACAGACTCATAGATGGAGAGCAGGCTGACAGCTTGGGTGGGAGTGTGTGCATTGGAGGGTTGGAGAGATCAAGCAAAAAGGAAAAACAGAAAGAACACACGGACATGGAGAATAGTGTGATTACAGGGCATGAGATGGGGAATGGGTGGAGGTAGAAGAAAGTATAGGAGGTTAAATGGTAATGTAAAAAATACAATACAAAATAAAATAAAATGCAGTCTCTATTTAAGTCTTTATTGATATCTTCCACCAAAAATTTTTAGTGTACATATCCTGCACATTTTTGTGGGGTTTATACTTTTTTAAAAATAATTATTGTTTTTCAATTACAGTTGTCTACATCCTCTCCTCTCCCCTCCCCCCCCAACCCCACCTCCCTTCCCTGCCTCCCTCCTCCCCCTTGGTTCTGTCCATGTGTCCTCTATAGTGGTTCCTGAAAACCTTTCTCCCCATTGTCCCCTCCCCCCGACTATTGTTAGACCGTTCTTAATTTCAATGTCTCTGGTTATGTTTTGCTTGCTTTCTGCTTTTGTTGGTTATGATCCAGTTAAAGGTGAGATCGTATGGTATTTGTCCCTCACTGTCGGGCTTACTTCACTTAGCATAATGCTCTCCAGTTGCATCCATGCTGTTGCAAAGTGTATAAGCTCCTTCTTCCTCTCTGCTGTGTAGAATTCCATTGTGTAAATGTACCATAGT
>PVJI01016124.1:0-39083 GCA_004026765.1 Micronycteris hirsuta
GTGATACGCAGGTAAACCTCATCTTGGGTACAGCCAATGTGGTCAAAGAGATTCCATGGTGAGCTGCCTATCTTTGTTTTCTGCTGTTTTGATCCTGGTCACTTCTCTAAGAGATAAAGAATGTAGTACATCCCAGGAAGGTGAGGGATAACGCTGAGGTTTATAGGACCTTGCTAAAAAAACACAAACAAACAGCCCGGCTGGTGTAGCTCAGTGGATTGAGCGCGGGCTGGGAACCAGAGGGTCCCGGTTCGATTCCCAGTCGGGGCACATGCCTGGGTTGCGGGCCAGGTCCCCAGTGAGGGCCATGTGAGAGGCAACCATACATTCTCCCTCCCTTCTCCTCTCTCTGAAAATAAATAAAATCTTAAAAAAAAAAAACAAAACACAAACAAACAAAAAACCTAAAAAGAACAAAAGGATGCACAGTACCTACCCAGGGAGGCGGTTTGTAATTTTAAGGTCCTAACCATCCTCCAGCCTCCTTTCTGCCTAGAGCAAGCAGAGGGCTAACTGCCCTGAGATGAAGGACAATTCATAATCTTTATTTTACAGATAAGAAAAACAAGGCTCAGATAAAATACATGATTGGCCCCAAATTACACAGCTGATAAAAAGCAGAGCTGGGACTTGAACCTAGTCTGTACAGTATATGGTTCCAAAACTTGTAAAACCATTTCATCTGTTCTACCTAATTACCAGCACATACTCCTAAATTTAGAAGGTTTAAGTTATACTACACTGGACTTGCTCCCTACCCTACTTTGCCCATGGTTTAATTAGTTTTTCTAGAGTATGCTGTGCTTTCATCATTCAGAGACTAGCTCCCTGAAAGGCTTCCCAAATAGGCCAGAAAGATTTAGGGACAAGATCAAGGCTGCTCACCTTTAGAGACAAAAGGAAGCTAGGTTTGTTTCCTAAGCACATTCATTTTCATGTAAATACAGGGAGCTTCCCAGTTAATTCCTACTACCAACACCCCCTAGGTAAACATTCCCTGGGCCCGGCTGCTTCTAAGATTAATGCTTTAATTAATTGGCAGGTTGAATAGCATTTTCCAAGTTTGTCTGTGCAGTGATCACATCAGCTGTATAAAACCTGCTTCTTACCCCCCACTCCCCCCACCTAGAGCTGTACAATTTGCAGGGGGAAGAACTAAAAAAAAAAAAAAACAGAGAAAAACCTTTGTGTGTGAGGTGGTAGAGGATTGAGATGTAAAGATAGAAATATTTGGAAAAACCAAAAATTATAAAATATTTTTTCTTATCTTAATAGTCTTAACATCTTAAATACTTTTTAAAAAGCACATTAAAACATTTGAAGCCATCTAGTATTGCTGCTTTAGGAACACAACTGCATTACATACAATTTGGTCTGTCATTTAAGAAATGGTCATACAAAGGGTAGACCCCCAAAGCCCAGAATTTATAAAAAATTGTGTATTTATTCTTACATGTTCTACATGTCAGTCACCTTCAAAGTACACTCCATTTGATACAATACACCTGCTGAGACATTTTTTCCACCACTCAAAACAGTTTTTGAACTCATTGATTTTGATGCCTTTTAATGCTTCTGCCATTTTTTGTTTCACCTCTTCCACATTTGCAAGACATTTCCCTTTGAGGATTTTTTTCATCTGGGGAAACAAAACAAGTTGCTCAGGGAAAGACTGGGTGAAATGGCATGGGGGTCATACTATTTTTGGTCAAAAACTGCTGAACACTCAGCACGGTGTGGGCAGGTGCACTGGTAAATCATCCCTCATGAAATGGGCAAATATGTTGAAAAAATCTTATAAAAAAATCACTAAGGCCGAAAGCAGCTTCTCACAATAATGCCAGCTGGTACACTGATACAGATGGGTTCTTAGAACACTCACCTAGAAGGGGAAGCCTGTATGTACTACGGGGGCCCACTCGCCAGAAGATAATTCCAGGTTTTGGCGGGGAATCCCACCAGTATTTGGTATATTTGAGATATAAAAGTCTATACGGAAAAAAAATTAACTGAGAGGTGGGAAAGGGTACAGATCTTCCGACCTTTCATACAATTGCTATTACTATACTTGTTTCATGTTTTCTTTCATGGTGAGAGACCAGGGCAATTTTATAGCTATGGCTTGATACTTTCAGGGCAAGTGAATTCTGCCTTTTTAATTTAAAAAAAAATTTTAATTAAAGGAAAAAATTTTTTAAACTGCCTCTTTTGGTATACAGAGGTCAATAATTTTTAACACACACATAGATCCCTGTAACCACTGTGGCAATCAGGATACAGAACAGTTTCATCACCCCAGAAAACTCCTTCTATTATCCCTTAGTCAGTCATGCCCGCCCAGACTCTGTCAACCACTGCCCTTTTCTCCATCACCATAGTTTTATCAGGAAGGTCATATAAATGGAATCATAAGTATGAAACCTTTTGAAACTTTCTTCTTTCATTCAGCATGACGACTTTGCGATTCATCTAAACTTCTGCATAGGTCAATAGTTTATCTTTTTATTGCTAGGTAGTATTATTTGTATGTATGTACCACAGTTTGTTTGTCCATTCACTCGTTGAAGGACATTTGGCTTTGCCAGTTTGGGGCAACTATGAATAGAGCTGCTATAAACATTGGTGTACAGGTTTTTGTGTGTGAAAAACATTGCTATCTCTATGTGGTTTAAACTTGCATTTCTCTAATGGCTAGTGACATCGAGCATCTTTTGTGTGTGCTTATTTGCTATTCATGCATCTTTTTTGGTGATGTCTGTTCAAGTCTTTTGTTCATTTTTTAACTGAATTGTTTTCTTACTGTTGAGTTTAGAGACTTCTTTACCTACTCAGGATTCAAGTCTTTTATTGGCAATACAATTATTTACAAATATTCCTCCCAGTCTATAGCTTCTTTTCAATTTCTTTTTTTAAGATTTTATTTATTTATTTTTAGAGAGAGAGGGAGGGAGGAGGAAGAGAGGGAGATAAACATCAATGTGTGGTTGCCTCTCGAGTGCCCCCTACCGGGGGCCTGGCCGGCAACCCAGGCATGTGTCCTGACTGGGAATCGACCTGGCAACCCTTTGGTTCTCAGGCTGGGGCGCTCAATCCACTGAGCCACATCAGCCAGGGCCAGTCTTTTTAATTTCTTAAGAGTCAGTATCTCTCCACAGAGCAGACATTTTTACCATATTGTACAATATGCACTTTTACCATAGTGTATAATGTTGACTTTTTTGCCCGAATTTTTGAGGGAAAAATAAGGATGCGCATTATAAGTGGGTAGTACTAATTCCATATCTATATAAATGATTTTAATTCTTTTATTTATGCTTATGCATTAAAAGTGTAACTCTAGAAAGCAATAGTGATATCAGTATGCAAAATAATACACTGGAATACGATAACCAGTTTTGTTTTTAAATGTAAATAAATAAATAATTGAATTAAAAAATTAAAATGAAAGATTTTTTTCCTGAAAGTGTGTGCCAGAAACATGGATGCACATCATACACACAGCAAAATATAGTACTTTTGATGAAATTCAGCGTATCAATCTTTTTCTTTTGTGCATTGTGCTTTTGGTATCTAAATACTCTTCATCCAATCCCAGGTGACAGATTTTTCCTGTTTGTTTGTTTTTTTCCTAAAAGGTATACACAGATTTATGCTTTTCATTTATATCTATGATCTACTTTTAGTTTTTATAAAATGTGTGAGATTTAATTCAAGGGGTTTTTTTTTTGCATACGGATGTCCAATTTTTCTAACACCATTTATTGAAGAAAATGACTCTTTCTCAATTGAATTGTCTTTGCACCTTTGTCAAAAATTATTTGGCTACATTGGTGTGAGTCTATTCCTGGGTTCTCTATTCTGTTCTATTGATCTTTATGTATAACTCCATGATACCACCACACTCTCTTGATTACTATAGCTATATTCTTTCTTTCTTTTTTTAAATTTATTGATTTTAGGAAGTGAGAGGAAGAGAGAAAGAGAGAGAAACATTGATTTGTTGTTCCACAACTGATACATTCTTCTACATTGGTTGATTCTCGTATGTGCCCTGACTGGGGAATAAACCTGCAACCTTGGTATATCGAGATGATGCTGTAATCAACTCAACTACCTGATCAGGGCTATATAGCTTTATTCTAATTCTTCAAATCAGGTAGTATGATTAGTCCAACTTTATTCCTCTTTTTTTTTTTTAACTTTATTCCTCTTTTTTTTAAATACCGTTTTCTATATTCCAATTCCTTTACCTTTCCATTTCAATTTTATGATAAACTTGTTTATATTTATAAGAAATATTGTTGGGTCCCTGGCTGGTGTAGCTCAGTGGATTGCGCGTGGGCTGGGAACCAAAAGGTCCCGGTTCGATTCCTAGTCATGGCACATGCCTGGGTTGCGGGCTGGGTCCCCAGTGGGGGCTATGAGAGAGGCAACTGTACATTGCTGTTTCTCCCTCTCTTTCTCCCTTCCTTCCCCTCTCTCTAATAATAAATAAATAAAATCTTAAAAAAAAGAAAGAAATATTGTTGGGCATTTGATAGGGCTTGCACTGAGTCTATGGATCAGTTTAGGGAGGAATGATATCTTTCCTATGTTTTGCCTACCAATCCATGCATGGTACGTCTCCATTTATCTAGATCTTATTTCTTGAGCAGTGTAGGCAATGCAGTTGCCCTGTGACTTCTGGTTTTTACGTATTTTGGCAGTCAAAGATTCCCACTACCTAATTTGACAGATGAGCTTGGGTATCATATGCCTGGCTATTAGCAAGAGTGAGACTAATGATCCCTTGTTCATTGACTGGATTGTATACTATGTGAGGCTCACATCAGAGCCTCCAGGAGTTCTCCATGGGACTTTCTCCAAGTCTCTGTATGATATCACTCCTGCTTCTTCCAAGCCTCTCAATACCATATTGAGCTCTTTCACCTTAAGGAGCAGGCTAACAAATCAAATCTAGTGATATATAAGAATAATAATAAAGCTGTGTCCAGAAAGTATCCAGTCATGTAATATGAAATAGAGACAGTTAGTAAAGAAGATATAAGATACAAGAAACACTGTACATAGGACAATGACGCCTCAGCTCCTTTCAAAGTAGGCACCTTAGGACCTCACACAGTTCACCCCGTCTCCCTTCCATTGTTCAGAACAATCTACAAAATCCTTTGTTGGAATTGCCATCAGTTGCTCTGTCGTATTTTCCTGAATATCATCTACAGTCTGAAATCTCTTCCCTTTCAAAGATGATTTTAGTTTTGGGGAAAGCCAGAAGTCACAGGGTGCCAAATCTGGCCTGTAGCGGGGCTGAGTCACCTGGGTGATTTGATGTTTTGCAAAAAAAAACTCTGCATGAGACATGATGCATGAATGCGTTTTGGTGAAGCTGCCAATCACCAGTTGCCCATCATTGTGGCCGTTTTCGTCGAATTGCATCTCTTAACCAATGAGAACATAGAGGTAGTACTCCTTATTAATTGTTTGGCCTGGAGGGGTGTACTCGTGATGGAGAACACCTTCCCAATCAAAAAACACAGTTATCATGGTCTTGACCTTCCTGCAACTTTGCTGCGCCTTCTTCTGGGGTGGAGAACCAGGCAACTTCCACTGGGACAACTGGGCCTTCGTTTCTGGATCATAGCTGTAGACCCATGATTCATCTCCCATTATGATCTTGAGGAAATCTGGTTCACTAGTAGTGGTTTGAATTAAGTCATTAGCAACTGCAGCACGATGTTCCTTCTGCTCTGGTAGCAGAAGCTGTGGAATGAATTTTGCCATGACACATTTCATGACAAGATCCTGCATCAAAACCTCAGACACAGTAGCTTTTAGAATCCCCAGATCAGCTTCTAGTTCTCGCACTGTCATTGCCGGTCTTTGTTGATTGCAGCCTGTACACGTTCAACATTTTCAGGTGTTCTGCTTGTTGCAGGCCTGCCAGAATGTGGATCACTTTCAACAGATTCTCGACCATCTTTGAAGGTTTGTGCCACACTTTTATTTGTGCTCCACTCACTGCATTGTCCCCAAAAGCCTTCTGAATCATTCAAACAGTTTCAGTGGAGGAATATTCAAGCTCAAGGTAAAATTCGATGCAGATTCATTGTTCTACTTGCTCACTTATTTTGGCTGCGACAGCCACATGGTACATATGCTCACTCATTGGTGTCTATTGCCCCCACTGACTAGTATAGGGAAGCCGTCATTGTTCACGCATGCACATTCCAGTCCGCTCTCCTTGGCTGCCAGGTTACATTGATGTCATGCAAACCATTCTCATTGTATTAACAATGGCTGGGTTTTTTCCGGACAGACCTGGTATATTATGTGCCAGGCACTGTGCTCAACAATTATATACATTATCTCATTTGATACATGTAAAACATGTAGTACATGAAATAAACGTTCAATAAATATAACTAAGACATTACTACTCTAGTTTTATAGCTCTAGAATCTCCGTCCAATGTTCTTAATAAGGTACTATAAGTTCAGTTTATTTCTTAAGATTTAAATAAATATCAAAAACTTCAAAGGTGAGCCTTCTATCTTTGAATACTTAAACTTTAAAAGGGATACAAGTTAAGGATGTTATTTATATATGGTACAATTTGAAATAGGTTTTTAATTTCTGAGGGTTTCAGCATTCTACATACAAGTTGTCAGAGAAAGTAATAAGGTTCCATTTTAAAATCAATGCTTGAATATTCATCTTCCTTTTAGAAGAGATAGAGATAATAACAGCAGCTACCATTTATTACCTTGTACCACGCCATGTGCTAAGCACTTAATATACCTTCTCTCTTCATAATTATCCCTATTCTGAAGATGTAAATGAGACTTAGAAAGGGTAAGTAGATCTATCCACTAAGATCATATAACTAAAAAGTGGTGAAAATGGGAATCAAATCTAGATTCATCTGACTCCAGTCTGTTTTCCTAGCCATTCAACTCTACTGCTTCCTAAAACCAGAATAGAAAAGTTTCTGGTTTCTACCTCCTGGCTTGGCCTGCCTAGGGCTGAGATTCAATTATCTTGATCTTCTTCAGAAGAGTGAGAAGAGCTGTCTGAGTTCTTCTGGGGAAAGGTGCCATGATGCTGCTCATAGTAAGGAGGGTGAGTAATTTTACAACCACAGAGACACCTGACACCACTGCTAAGTAGCCAAAACTCCCACCCTGGAAGGCTGGCAACCTCAAGACACAGTCCAGTACACAGAGAGTGCAGAGCAGGTAGAGGGGTGCTCTGAAGGTGACTGGTTCATGTTCTAAGATGGGAAGAAAAAAAAGGAATGAGTACAAAAAGGGTAAATAAACTCCTCACTGGAGAAAGAACACTTGAGATCCTTTTAGTACTAGGCCACCTGCTTCTAAAATCAAATCCAGGTCCAAGTTCTGGTTAGTCAATGACAAATAAGAACAAGTACAACAAGAATTATTAAACCATTTTCTGGAGAAGCTCATAGGCCACTTCAACACAAAGCAAAGTGAAAGTCCTTTAGAGTTGTCTTGGTGGCGTTCTGCTCAACACCAAGGAACAGGGAGCTCAACTCTTTATATTATTATAATTCCCTGTATTATTACTACATTAAAACAGAGAAGTCTCAGTTTGGCCCACTGTCAGTTTGAGAATCTGCAGCTATCCCTCAAGTCTTCTGTCTTTTCAGATGATGAGGTGACCTGTCCAGAAGTGGATGAATCCTGACACTGTTTTCTCTCTCCAAGTCAGAACTGCCCCTCTCTCCAATAATATGTCAAAGGCCTCACCATGTGGCATCAAGCACTGCTCTTAGACAAAAGGGAACACTCTCTTCTTAGCCTACAGGGGAGCAGTCACCATCCTCCCAGGAGGTCTGTGTTCTCCAGCCTGTAGCAACCTTTTCTCATTTGGCTGGCACTGGGCTGGCACATTCCTGAGCCAAAATGCACACATAAGCTGCTTTCCCTCGTAGCGAGGCTCTTCACTCCTGAGTGACTCTTATCAAGGGTGGCTGGGCATTCTCAATCGGATTACGCTGACAAGGAAAAAGGCCTGTAGTATATTATTTCAACACCATCTGGCTCCAGAAATGCCTATCTTGACCCTTTTGCTCTCAGAGCCTACTTCTCCATTCTTGCTTTCTAGACTCTAGAGGGTCATCAGCTTGCTCCCAACCTACCTCCTGCAAATACTGGCTCATGTTTCTGAAGACAGAATATGATCATTCACAAGGTGTCATGTATAACAGATTAATAAATCAGAGCATGATAAGAACAGAAGCCTAGTTCCTTTTTATCCCTCTTGATATTTCTGTATTCAGAGACACAGGACAAAATTATGTGAGCACAAAAAGCTTTTTGGTTTTTGGCTTTTCTGTATATGCCTGCACATTCTAGAAGAAAGTGTTAGATCCTCATGTTCTACTTTTCTGACTATGCTATAGCCAGGAATATCTCTTATAAAAGTAGAAGTAAGATTGAGAACTATCCCCACGTGGAATTTCTGAAATACTGTAAGTTTGGTAAGAAGAAGCTGTGCGCTTTCTGGTCACTGGAGGACATCACGAGTAGTGGTCTAAAGGATGAACAAAACTATTTATTGGTGAAGCCAGAAGCCTCTTGAATATCTGCCATACCTTCCATACCTTCATTTCTAGACCTTGAATGGTCAGGTGGGGATTTAGGATTGATTTTAGGAACTGACTTAAGAGAAAACTGCTAAAGGGCAGCTTTTAGAGAAATGTTCTTAGTTAATGGCCTTAAGGGTCAAACTCAGACAAGCCTTTGCAATCCTGTCTTATATGTATAACTTTATTTCATTGTTTTTATAATGGAATAAAGAAATACACTAGGCCCAGTCTTGGTCTGTCACCAACTATGTGACCTTGAGCAAAACACATCACCTCTCCGGGCCAGTTTCCTCATCTACAGGGATTTCCTGGGGAAGATGATGGTGATGGTAGCTTAATTTTTAAAATTAAGATTTTATTTATTTATTTTTCAGAGAAAGGGGAAGGGAGGAAGAAAGAGAGGGAAAGAAACATCAATCAGTTGTCTATCTCAGGCCCTCAACCAGGGACCTGGTCCTCAACCCAGGCATGTGCCCTGACTGGGAATTGAACCAGCGACCTTTCGGTTCACAGGCCAGTGCTCAATCCATTGAGGCACACCAGGCAGAGCTAATTAAATTCTTTAAGGTTCCTTTAGATCCCTAAAACTTATTCTAAATACAAACTACAGTTTGGGAGTAAATGCACATGAATGCAGTTTGTTATAAAGGTAGCCTGGGGGGAAAGCAACCCAATTTGTTTGTCTAAGCTCTAGACAGTGGGTCCTCTTTTTTTCAGCTATCACCCAACAATTTCCCAGATCTATTTTCTTTTCTCAAATACATGCTGAATTTCTCAATGTGCCTTTAGAGAAGGGAGGGGGGATTATCTTTGATATTATGACCCATTGAGAGACAAAGCACTGCAGTGGCATAATCACTACGACACCCAGGCACAAGCTGGGTGGGTGGGTGGGTCCTTCTAGGGCCAGCACTAGAAGATAATGGGATCAGCCACCTTACATTAAGAAAAACAAATTACTTGTAGCACTTGATCCTTTAAAAACTCTAAAATGAAGTATTCATTTTTCAGACTGATCTATCTCCCTCAAATACCAACCCAACCTTTTTATAAATTAAAAAAAAAAATTTAACACTCTCTCTGATTAAATATGAGCAATTCCTGTACTTATACAACTTGGGGTTTTATTGAAAGTCTGAAAACCCCAATGATTAGAAATCATAATTTCATACTCTCCCTTCAATTATCTTTGATAAACAATTTATAGAGAGGTCATGTTCATGAGGTCCCAACCTAAGCCAGGGATGACAGAAGAACTCCTCCTCCCTAGATATGTAGCCCAGAAATGTTCAAGATAACCAACAAAGAAAAGAGTATTGGGCATTTACACATGCTTTCTGGCTCAAACACTTTGTCGGGACCTTGGCCACCTCTCTTGTGCCTATAGCAGGTCCACCTCTCCTTAGTGAGAAATAGGAGGATTTTTTCCCCTCCAGGATTGAAATCCCTGAAAGCATATACAGTCAATAGCAAGCAGGCTGCTTTCAGTAAATCTCTGCTCCTGAATTCCTTGCTTTTACCATCTCCTTCTCATTGAGTAGGCCCATGCTGTTCTGCCTGAAGTCAAATTTACCCTTCACTTTCAGAATAAAAAGACAGGCACTTAAAAGCAGCATATGCATGAAAAAAATAGTTTGTTTTATGACTTTTTCCAATATGATGCATGAATCCTGACTGGAATCAAAAAGAGCTTCCCACCTTGGCATTCTTGCTAAACAGCCAGTGTAGCTCGCTGTCAGGAGCAGCCAGTCCACCACCCGTACAAGAACCCTATTCCATGACCCAGAACAAAACCCTTAATTTGCCTCAGATATCAGCAACAGCTACATAGATTATTAAGCATAATTATTATACACAGATAATTTCATCCTGCCAAATAACCCTGAGAAACAGTATTACTGTTTTCATTTTACAGATAAGGAAACCAAAGCTCTAAAAGATTAAGTGACCTGCCCAGATTATAGAATAAGTGGGAGAGATAGAATTTAAACCCAGGTCTGTTTCGGATTCTAAACACTGCATTGTGTTCTTAAATATTACACACACAGTGCTATTGCTACAGGTTTACCACTAGATATCTTAACTGCATGACGTGAATAGAAAAAGAAAAAGGAAAAGAAAAGAAGAGAAAACCTCAACTATCCTAGTATTGAAGTTTCTTCTGCACCATTCCTCCTTCTAACCAATGATTAAATACTGCTTTTGAGCTTAGTACTGCCATATAAATTAAGGATCAAGTTTGCCCAGGTTCCCTCCTAACCCAAGAGGAAGAGAAAGGCCCCTTTAACAAGGCCAGCAGGATTAAATGAGGCCCACAGGGACTGGCCTCAAACATATTGCAGAGGCTCAAGGACAGACTGATCCATGTGTCTTACTGAGAGCACAAGTTTGATGCGTATCAACTCTAAACACTAGTTCACTTCCTTCTAGAAGAAATAGGCACATATTGAAAAGAAAGCAATTAGATAGTAACATACAGGCAAACCAGAGCGCCTGTGGTTCTTTATTCTTTACTCTGCCTTGCCATTTTCTAATGCATTGTAAGACCAAGCCCAAACTTAAGCAGGCAATTTGAAAGCCCAGGAGAAATTAAAAACTGTTCCTATACTTTAAAACAACACAATTCACTCCAGCTTTATGCATTCATTATACTTGGAGCACTTTTCTAAAACAACTTATTTATTTTTAGAGAGAAGGGAAAGGAGGGAGGGAGAAAGAGAGGGAGGCAAACATCAATCAGTTGCCTCTTGCATGCCCCCAACCAAGGACCTGGCCCACAACCCAGGCATGTGACCTGACTGGGAATTGAACTGGCAACCTTTTGGTTCACGGGATGACACCCAACCCATTCAGCCATACCAGCCAGGGCTGGAACAACTTTTTCAATGTAAATTCCTCTCTCACACTCTAGTAAAAAACTTCATTGCTCAACAACAGCAAGAAGAGAAGACAATTATAGTTTTATTATCAATTACTACCCTGTCAGGTCTCCTCTAAGGGCCCTGAAGGGAAGTAAGAGGAAATAAAAAAGAGCTAAATTCTGAACTGACATTAGCAAAATCTACAGATGATGGAAAAGACTGAAGGGTCAATAGCCAAAGCGTCTAGAGAAGAATCCAAGAATCCCTAAAGAATATCAATTATGGGACTGGTAGGCAACCTCTCCCTGTCCCTTAAGTGTACAGAATCCTACTTATTCACCTCTCTCCAACAGCTGCAAATGGTTTCTACAGCAGTATAAATTCTTAGTGACACTAAGACTGAGGAATCTTCTTTTGCCTCAACCAGCCCTTATATTAACAGGCTCAAGAACTTTATGATAAAGGACATTTTCCATTTTACTTTACTGATGGGAAAACAAAGGCATCAGAAATGTAACCCATAAGGGCCAGAACCAATACTCTAATCACTTGCCTCTAAAGATATGTCTGTGAGCTGAAGAATGAACAAATTTGCTTTGAAAGGTGCCCAGAGAATCTTCAAGACAGCTGAATCTGGAGAAGCAATCCTGAAAGGGTTGAGAAACAACTTCAGAAAATATGGGACAGCCCTGGCCAGTGTGGCTCAGTTGGTTAGTGTTGTCCTGTAAACCAAAAGGTTGCGGGTTCGATTCCAGGTCAGAGCACATGCCTAAATTGGGGGTCTGGTCCCTAGTTGGGGTGCCTACAAGAGGCAAACAATCAGTGTTTCTCTCTCTCGCTTCCCCTCTCTTTAAAAATCAATAAGCATGTCCTCAGGTGAGGACAGCAACAACAACAAAACCATGGACCCTGGCTGGTGTGGCTCAGTGGATTGAGAGCTGGCCTGTGAAATGAAAAGTCGCCGGTTCCATTCCCAGGCAGGGGCACATGCCTGGGTTGCAGGCCAGGTCCCCAGCTGGGGGTGTGTAAGAGACAACCAGTAGATGTTTCTCCCAACACCTGTTCCCAACAATATCTTTCTGTCTCTGTCTCTCATTTTATTCCAATTGCACACAATACAAAAGCTGCATTATTCTGGTAAAGTTGCATTACAGCCCAGGATGTACCAGTTAATGTTTTTTATAGCCCACATGCCTCCTTGTGATGGACGGCCACTTTATAATGAAATACTTTGTACTTAATCAACTTACGAATAATGAGTACTCCATTACATGGCATTAAAAACAAACCCAAATTCAGAAAGACCCAGAAAGAAACAAGGGACAGGAACAAGGATGATTCTTGGAAAGAAAAGAGGAACCCAAGACAGAATCCTTTATAACTCCTTCATTCCTAAAGAAGGTACAGTCCGAAGGAGAATTTGTATCTAAAAAGGCACTGATGTCAACATATGGTGTTGGGACAATTGCACACCCGTATGCAATAAAAAAAATAGAGAACCTCAGTCTAAGCCTCATACATTATACAAATATTAACTCAAGCCCTGCCCGGGTGGCTCAGTTGGTTGGAGCATTGTCCCCTACACCAAAAGGTCATGGTTCAATTCCAAGTCAGGGCACATACCTAGGTATCGAGTTTGATCCCTGGTTGGGGTGTGTATGGGAGGCATCCGATTATTGTTTCTCTCTCAAAAATCAATTTAAAAAACTATATCCTTGGGTGAGGATTAAAGAAGGAGGAGGAGGAGGAGGAGGATTGTGAGGAGAAGGAGGAGGGAGGGGAAGAGAAGAAAACAGGACAAATCTCTGTGACCTGGAATTAGGCAAAGAATACTTAGATACTGAAAACACAAAGCACAAAAGAAAAAAATCAATACACTGGACTTCATCAAAAGTAAACATGTCTGCTCTGTGAATGATACTGACTCTTAAGAAATCAAAGAGACAAGCTACAGACTGGGAGAAATATTTGTAAATAATTGTACTGCCAATAAAAGACTTGAATCCTGAGTAGGTAAAGAAGTCTCTAAACTCAACAGTAAGGAAACAATTTAGTTAAAAAATGAACAAAAGACTTGAACAGACATCACCAAAAAAGATGCATGAATAGCAAATAAGCACACACAAAAGATGCTCGATGTCACTAGCCATTAGAAAAATGCAAGTTTAAACCACATAGAGATAGCAATGTTTTTCACACACAAAAACCTGTACACCAATGTTTATAGCAGCTCTATTCATAGTTGCCCCAAACTGGCAAAGCCAAATGTCCTTCAACGAGTGAATGGACAAACAAACTGTGGTACATACATACAAATAATACTACCTAGCAATAAAAAGATAAACTATTGATCTATGCAGAAGTTTAGATGAATCGCAAAGTCATCATGCTGAATGAAAGAAGAAAGTTTCAAAAGGTTTCATACTTATGATTCCATTTATATGACCTTCCTGATAAAACTATGGTGATGGAGAAAAGGGCAGTGGTTGACAGAGTCTGGGCGGGCATGACTGACTAAGGGATAATAGGAGTTTTCTGGGGTGATGAAACTGTTCTGTATCCTGACTGCCACAGTGGTTACAGGGATCTATGTGTGTGTTAAAATTCACAGAGCTGTATTTTTTTACTATATGATAATTTTTAAAAAGAAGTGTTGAAAGAATATTAATCTACAAATCTCAGCTTATTCATACCAACAATGGCACCCATATAATGCAGTCTAAAACTAGGCCCTGTCTTCCAAGATGGAGGTCTGAAGATAACAAGATTAGGTATAAGGGAATGGCCACCTGCAAGGTATACCCAAATTCAGAATAAGGTAGACCTGAATTCAGAAACACACTTTCCCCCTCAAGGGTTTATAGAAAGGCTAGACTGGCATGGGGAGCCCTCTCCCTGGGCTCTTCTAACCATTATTAGAAAAGATTTGGAATTGGAATCTAGCCTTTTGAAACCTTCAGTTAAAGCAGCCATGTGAAGACAGATCACATTTCTATCAATTTCAACCCCACTGCGCATAGTTAGAGAAACTACTGTTTTGGTATCGTTTGGCTTTGAGCGCTCACACCCTAACCTTCAGTTTCTTGCTTTAACCTCCGGCCCATCAGAATTTGTTCCCTAAGGACTAAGTAAGACAGAGGCATTAAAAATATAGAGAAAGAATTTACCAGGGAATAATTTATCTCCCATAATATTTGACACACAGGATACCAAATCCTACCTGGCTGAAGTCCTTAGTGATATTAATATCACTAAGGGAAGTGCTGACCTCTACTACATACATCTTCAAGCATACAGGGGGTAAGAAGCAAGAGTGGGGAAGGGCTTTCATCTGGCACACAGACTGTTCCATGCTCAAAAAGCATTTGGGCCACCAAAAGCTCCTCTCCTAGACGAAGACGTTTATTTACCTGCTTCAAATGTACCAAGTCACAGTATACACACTATTATGGAGTATGTCCTGCAAAAGCCCCTAATCCAGCCTCCATTAGATTAAGTTTGAATTCTGCTGGCTAAGTCCCAGCCTCTCGGGGGGGCTTGCATCAAATAGGGAGGCTGGAGTAGGGTTACAAACACCTGTTTCAGCTTTTTAAGTGTCCGCTTCAAGCCACTGTGCTCTGGCAGCAGGGAGCCTGATGATGTAGGTTCTCTTCCCCTGCCAAATCCTCAACTTAAAGAGCCTAGCCCCTAAGGGAAGGAAAAGACAGACTGTGAAGTACGGCCACTTTGAAGAGCTGTTTCTTTTAAAGTTAAACATACATCTACCCTATGACCAGCAGTTTCACTCTTAAGCATTTATCCAAGAGCAACTAAAACATATGTTCACAAAGAGATTTGTATAGAAAGGTTTAGAGCAGCCTATTCATAACAGACAAAAACTGGAAACAATCCAAATGTCCTTCAATAACAGAATGAGTAAATTCTCTTATGTTTTATCCATACAATTGGATACTACTAACACAAAGCAAAATAAAAAGAAATAGTGATACATGCAACAACATGGATAAATGCCAAAAAACATGCTAAGTGAAAAGAAGCTAGACACAAATCCTCTATGATTCCACTTACGTGAAATCCAAAAACAAAACTAATCTATCATAATAGAACACAGAAAGCTTGGTAAAGGGGGAAAACTTTCTGGGGTGATAAAAATATTTTTTATCTTTTTTTAAGGTGCTTATATGGATTTATACAATTATCAACATTGAACAACTGAAGTTGGCAAATTTTATTTTGTGTTAATTAAACCTCAATTTTTAAAAAAGAGAGAGCTGGGACTTGGGGTGAGCCTCCCCTACTTGGCATTATTTGGAGAATTAAGTTATAAAACAGAAGAAACCAATTTGCTTCCCAACTCACCATTCTGGGAGCAGAGGCTCAACAGACAGCTGAGCTGCCACTTCAATGCCCCTTGGGCAACCTTTGGGGAAAGAAGAGTTTTTTAGGTGGTAATTGATATACTCTCAATGGAGCCCTATTGCTCCCCAAAGGAGTGTCAATGAAATGTCTTCAACAGTGTTCACTTTCCCATTGCTAAAAGTATAATCAGGGTTCCAATTAAGAAGAAGAAAGTTTACATATAACAAAAGCTAGGCTCTCAGGACTTAAGTCAGACAGTATTCCAAAACATTAAATTATAACCGTAGTAATAGCCAAGTCAGAGCTCTAGTTCCAGAACTGCCACTTCTCTGTCATGAGGCCTTGAACAAGACACGAGACCTCTAAAAGTCACAGTCCTTTCTCTATAAAATGGACAAGATGATATCTATGTTTCATTTTAGCTCTACCACTGTATGATTTTTTTTAACCACTGTATGATTTTATAACTCTTACAAGTTCATATGGCCTCCAGGATCAGAGGAGGAAGACAAGCCTTGTAATCCTTCTCAGCATTACTATGGAGGCTCATGCTTTAGTTTAATGAGGACCCCCAGAGTGGTGCCGCATACCATGTGAAATGATTTCTTCCCTCTAACACACTTGCAGAATTAGATTAAGGGAGAAAAGCAATAAATCTAAGATGTGAGAAGCTGCTTACATTGCAAACACAAGGTGGCTCAGGAAAAAAGAAGAATAGATATCCTTAAAATCCAATGGGAAGATTGGAGAAGAAAACAAATGTGTGTCAAATGCTTACTGTGTGCAGGTATGCATTTTATTAGGTACCTCGAACACATCATCTCATTTAATCTTCACAAGACTCTATAAGACAAGTTTTTATCTCCATTTATAGATGAAAAATAGAGGTTCAAATAGATCAAGTAACTGCCCAAGCCCATCCAATGGTAGACATGGGATTTGAACCCAGGTCCATTCAAGTCCAAAGTTATGCTTTTTCCACAACAATTTGGCAGGAAATAAGTTGGAAATCTTAAATCTCCAAAGGGGTCCTGTGAAATCCTAGCATTGTCTTCTTGCAAGTAACTCATTTCATATATACTGACAGCCTTTGGCACTATACAAAAGAAAGGGTTAAACCTCCAGTTAGGAAGAGGAAATTCTCTGGAAAATCAAAACACATGCTGTGGCTCTGACTAAATTTCACACCCGTTCTGTTAAGCAACATCCATAGTGTGTGAGAAAAGATTCTTTTCCCCTCCAATACCCCCATCTTTTATGCATTCCATCACCTGCTGCCTTCCTTCAGACTAAGCTGATGGAGAGAAGGGCAGGAAGACTATATACATCTTTGCTTGGTGCATATTTAAGCCAGAGGTTAATAAACCCAGGATAGGAAGAAGTATTATGTGAAAAAAGAAAAGGAATAACACTTTCTCATTTCTACTTGGACCAGCACATGAGGGAACACTTTGACAAGCCATAATGGAGGAAGGGGAGGAAGGGGAGGAAGGGGAGGAAGGGGAGGAAGGGGAGGAAGGGGAGGAAGGGGAGGAAGGGGAGGCAGGGGAAGGCTCTCCTTTCTGGAGAGTAGGCAGAATTCAGAACGAGGCCAATTTACAATTGCCCCTTCTCTGGTATTTTATGCTCAAGTGAACTCTGTATTTCTGTCCAGGACAACAAATTGAAAAGTGGAAACATTAGGGTCTTTTGGGTTTTGTTTTTTTTTTAAACCTCTGCTAGCACCCTTCAACCAGACTCCTGCTTATAACAATGAATATAGTGATTTGGTACTAGAAGTTGACCGGATAAAAGATCCTTGTGGGAATCTAAGAGTCTAGAGTAGCTAGTTGGTATAAAAGGAGGAAGAAAAGGAAGAAGGACAAATGAACAAATGCCATCATGATAATTAGTCTCCAAAGACAGTCCCACACAATGCCACCTTGGAGGTGGAGCTTATGTTTGCTCCCCTTGAATGTGGCCTGTGACTGCCTTAACAGATACAATGTAGATAAAGTAACTTCTACACCCAGATTGTAGATCTGTACTGTCATGTACAAAGTCTAACCTACTCTATCAGGGAAAGAGGCCACAAAGACAAGTCCTAGAGATGCGGGCATCACCTCAAAGGAAGCTACAAGGTGCCAGACAGCCAAGCCACAAGACATAGCTGACTGCAACCACAGGAGAAACCCCAAGTAAGACCTTTAGAAGAACTGGCCAGATGAGCCCTAGTCAGCCAAGAATTGTGAGACATATTAAGATGGTTGTTTTAAGGCACAAGGTTTTGAGAGATGGTTTGTTATGTAGCAATGGGTAACTGAAAAGGCCAGCATTTGTTGAAAACGTAGCTAGAATCAAATCATTGATTTGGAACATAAGGAAGAAAAAAACATTCAAACAGAACAACAACAACAAAAAAGGAACCCAAAAAGGCAAGGATAGGGTAAGGAGTCTCTGGGACAATGTCAAATGTACCAACATTTGAATCATGGGGTGCCAGAAGGAGAAGAGAAAGAGCAAGAAATTGAAAACTTACTTGAAAAAATAATGAAAGAAAACTTCCCTAATTTGGTGAAGGAAATTGATATACAAGTCCAGGAAGCACAGGGAATCCCAAACAAGATGAATGCAAAGAGGACCACACCAAGACAGATCATATTAAAATCCAAAAGTTAAAGATAAAGAGATTTCTGATCAAGATGGAGGCGTAGGTAAACACACTTCGCCTCCTCACACAACCACAGAAAAAATTACAACTAGACCTCAAAACAACACCCAGAAATGTCAGAAAACTGAGCGATATGGAAGTCTGACAACCAAGGATTTAAAGAAGCCACATTCATCCAGATGAGTAGGAGGGTTGGAAACACAGAGAAGGGCAGAGAGGTGTGGAGACGTGGTGTGGCACAGAGAAGTGGCAGTGGAACGGGCAGTCCCACATTCATGTGCGGTGGATAAAAATTAGAAGGGATACCTTGGGAGTTAGCAATCCCAGTCCTATTCCAGACCGCCTGGGTTTTAGCACCAGGAAGATATCCTCATAACTTCTGGCTATAAAAACCAGTAGGGGTTGGGTGGTGGAAGAAACTGCCAAATCTTCAGGAGATTCGGCTTAAACGACACACCTTCCAGGAGGCACAAGAGCCAGCACATCCAGTGGTCAGATTCAGATCACATCAGAGTACCACCCAACCACCTCTACTAGTGACACTCTAAAGGAGCAAACTCATTGGGCATCAGAGCCCCACTGAAGCAAGTCCGGCTCTGTGGGGTTAGCCCCTGTACAGCAGCTCCTCAACTGTAGTTGAGGCTAGTCCTTGTAGCCCACCAGCCTGGACCCCCAGTAAGTCCCTCCCACTGAGTGCCAACAGCAATCAAGACTCAACTACAAGAGAGAGGCGCACACAACCCACGCAGGTGACACACTTGTAGTACCCAGCTGGGATGACCCAGGAGACTACCACTGGGCCCTCCAGGATACCTACTACATACAGCCACTCTACCAAGCCCAGAAGACATAGCAGCTTTACCTAATACATAAAAACAAACACAGGAAGAAAGCCAAAACGAGGAGACAAAGAACCATGTCTCAAATGAAAGAAGAGAACAAAATTCCAGAAAAAGCACTAAATAAAATCAAGACAAGCAAGCTACCAGATGCAGAGTTCAAAACACTGGTTATAAGGATGCTCAATCAACTTAGGGGAAGAGTGAATGAACTTGGTGAGAACTTCAACAAAGAGACAGAAAACATAAAAAGAACCTGTCAGAAGTGAAGAATACATTACAGGAAATCAACAGTGGAATAGATGAAGCAAAGGTTCAAAGTAGAGATTTGGAAAAGAAGGAAACAGAAAACACCAGAATAGCAAAAAGAAAAAAGAATTTTTAAAAAATGAGGATAGTATAAGAGACCTCTGCAACAACGTCAAGCATACCAACACTTGTATCATGGGGGTGCTGGAAGGAAAAGAAAGAGAGAAAGGAGTTGAAAATCTATTTGAAAATAATGATGAGGAAAATAATGACAGAAAACTTCCTTAACCTGGTGAAGAAAATAGACATACAAGTCCAGGAAGCACAGAGAATCTCAAACAAGATGAACCTGAACAGACTCATGCCAAAACACATAAAAATTAAAATGCCAAAGATTAAAGACAAAGAAGAAATCTTTAAAGCAGCAAGAGAAAAAGAGTTAGTTACTTACGTGGGGGCTCCCATAAGACTGCCAGCTAATTCTCAACAGAAACTTTGCAGGCCAGAAGAAATTGGCAAGAAATATTCAAAGTGAGAAAAGCAAGGATCTATAACCAAGATTACTCTACCCAGTAAAGCTATCATTTAGAATTGAAGGACAGATATATAGAGCTTCCAAGACAAGAAAAAACTAAAGGAGTTCATCACCACCAAACCATTATTATAAGAAATGTTAAAGGGTCTTCTTTAAGAAGAAAAACAATAAAAAATACAAGTAATAAAATGGCAGTATATACATATTATCAAAAATTACTTTAAATTCAAAAGGATTAAATGCTCCAATCAAAAGACACACAGTGAGCCCTAACTAGTGTGCCTCAGTGGATTGAATGCCTACCTGCAAACCAAATGGTCAGCGGTTCAATTCCCAGTCAAGGACACATGCCTGGGTTGCAGGGCAGGTCCCCAGTAAGTGGCATGTGAAAAGCAACCACACATTAATGTTTCTCTCTATTTATTCCTCCCTTCCCCTCTGTAAAATTAATAAATAAAATCTAAAAAAAAAAAAAAAGATAGATACAGAGTTCTGGCCAAGGTGGAGGCATAGGATCACATGGGCCAACTCAGAAAAACCGCTACAATGCAGTGGACCTGGGGGGCAGGGCTGGATGTCCAGCTCAGCGAGCTGCACAGGAGGGGCTGACTTCAGGAGACTCAGAGGTGGCTGTGAGCTACGGCAGTTGCGGCAGTAGGAGAAACTCCCAGTCTCACACGAGAGTCCGCTGAAAAGGGCGCTAGAAATGAGCAGGCTAGTCACACTGTTCCCTCTCTGGCCCCTCCCCAACAGGCAGCACCGCAGCACAGCAGAGGGTTGCCCTGCCTGGGTGAATACCTAAGGCCCCACTCCCTTATAACCTATCAGCTGAGCCAAGACAAAGAAATATGGCCCAAATGAAAGAACAGAGTAAAGCTTCAGAAAGAGAGCTAAGCAAGGAGGAGATCGCCAACCTATCTGATGAAGAATTTAAAGCCCTGGTAATCAAAATGCTCACAGATCTGATTGAGCTTGGTTGAAAAATGAAGAAACAAATGAAGGATACCCAAAGTGAAATAAAGCAGAATGTTCAGGGAACCAACAATGACAGGAAGGAAACCAGGACTCAAAGCAACGATTTGAAACAAAAGGAAAAAATAAACATCCATCCAGAACAAAATGAAGGAACAAAATTAAGAAACAAAAATTCAAAAAAGTGAAGAGACTCTTACAAACCTCTGGGACACCTCAAACGTTCCAATATCCGAATTATAGGGGTGCCAGAAGAAGAGGAAGATCAAGAAATTGAATAATGAAGGAAAACTTCCCTAATCTGGCGAAGGAAATAGACCTCTAGGAAGTCCAGGAAGCCCAGAGAGTCCCAAAGAAATTGGAGCCAAAGAGGAACACACCAAGACACATCACCATTAAGTTACTCAAGATTAAAGATAGAGAATCCAAAAAGAAGCAAGAGGAAAGAAGACAGTTACCTACAAAGGAGTTCCCATAAGACTATCAGCTGATTTCTCAAAAGAAACCTTGCAGGCAAGAAGGGGCTGGAAAAAAGTATTTGAAGTCATGAAAGGCAAGGACCTACATCCAGTATTACTCTATCCAGCAAAGCTTTCATTTAGAATGGAAGGGCAGATAAAATGCTTCCCAGATACAGTCAAGCTAAAGGAGTTCATCATCATCAAGCTATTATTATATAAAATGTTAAAGAGACTTATCTAAGAAAAAGAAGAAGATAAAAAATATGAACAGTAAAATGACAACAAACTCACAAGTATCAACAAATGAACCTTATAGAAAAGAAAAACAATGAAAACAAAAACTAAGCAAACAACCAGAACAGGAACAGAATCAGAGAAATGGACATCACACAGAGGAATTTCAGTGGGGAGAGGGAAGGGAGGAATAGGGGGGAAAGGTACAGGGAAGAAGAAGCATAATTAGTAGGCATAAGGTAGATGGGCCGAGATAAAAAATGGTACGGGAAACAGAAGACTCAAAGAACTTATATATACAACCCATGGACGTGAACTAAGGGGGGGGAAATGCTGGAGGGTTGGGGGGGCAGGGTGGAGGGGGAATAAAGGGAGGGGTAATTGTAAATATTGTAATAGCATAATCAATAAAAAAAAATTTAAAAAAAGATATACAGTGGCTGAATGGATAACAAAACAAGACCCTTACATATGCTGTCTATAAGAGACTCAAGAGACTCACTTCAGGTTGAAAGACACACACACAGACTGAAATTAAAAACATGGAAAAAGATATTTTATGAAAATGGAAACAAATAAGCAAACAAAAAGCTGGGGTAGCAATACTTATACCAGACAAAATAGACTTTAAAACAAAGGCAATAACAAGATACAGTGAAGGACCCAGCAATTCCATTTCTGGGTATTTATCTGAAGAAATCCAAAACATTAAATCCAAAAGAACTATGCATCTATATGTTCACTGCAGCATTATTTACAATAGCCAAGACATGGAAGCAACCTAAGTGTCATCAATAGATGAACTGATAAGGAGTGGTGCATATACACAATGAAATATAACTCAGCCATAGAATTAAAAGAATGGAATCCTGCCATCTGCAACAACATGGATGGACCTAGAAGGTATTGTGCTGAGTGAAGCAAGTCAGACAAAGACAAATGCCACATGATTTCACTTACATGTAGAATCTAAAAAACAAAATAAACAAACAAGCAGACCAGAAACAGACTCATAGATACAGAAAACATTTTGATGGTTGCCAGATGGGTGGGGTGTTAGGAGTGATGGGTAAAAAAGTGGAAAGGATTAAGGTGTACAAATTGGTATCTACAGAACAGTCACAGCGATGTAAAGTACAGCACAGGGAATACAGTCAATAACATTGTAATAACTATGTATGGTATCTGATGAATACTAGATTTATTACGGTGGTCACTTCATAAATTACATAAATGTCTAATCATTGGCTTGTACACCTGAAACTCATATAATATTGTAAATCAACTATAGTTGAAAAATAAATATTACTACAAAAAAATCATAAAACCTTGGCTCTTATAAGATCACTGAAACAATACTGGCCTTTCTGGATTTAAATCCCTTCTGTGGAACTGGCCCTATGCCAGACTTTGAAGATACAAAGATGAATAACCCACAGTCCTTGCTCACAAACTACAGATTACACTAGCTTGTATCACCATGGCCAAACCTTAACATTTTCTGGATCTTAATTTATTAGTCTTTTTTTCTTGCTTGCTTGCTTGCTTTCTGGCTTTCTTTCTTTCCTTCTGTCTTTCTGTCTATCTATCTATCATAGTGATTTTCAACTGGTATGCCACAAGAATTTTTAAAACATGCAATACCTGAACATTTAGTCAGGGGCACTGACCTCTTTTCTCTTGGACTGTCAAATAAAAAAGTGACAACAGCCAACACAACAATAGTTGTTTGGTGTGAATGAATCACAATTATACCTATTTTCCTTTTTTGGTCAGATTAACGAAAATATATTTTTTGGTGTGCCACAGAATTTCAGTAATTAGCTTATGTGTGCCATAAGAATGAAAAAGGTTGAGCCCTGGCTGGTGTGGCTCCGTGGATTGAGTGCCAGCCTGTGAACTGAAGGGTCGCTGGTTCAATTCCCAGTCAGGGCACATGCCTGGGTTGCAGGACAGGTCCCCAGTTGGGGCGTGCAAGAGGCAACCAATAGATGTACCTCTTGCACATTAATGTTTCTCTCCTTCCCTTACCCTCTCTCAAAAATAAATAAAAATCTTAAAAAAAAAAAATGAATGAAAAAGGTTGAAAATCACTGACCTAAAAGGACAGAAACTGGAAATGTCTACACAGTTCTGAAATTAAAGACTACAATTTATAGTTGTTAAGCATGCCAAGTGTTCCTACTTATTAACTGGAGCACAGTTTTAAATCTGTAGCTCACATAGGATCTAAATGGTGGTTCTGTTCCTAATGCTGTTGAATAGTCACTGATACTGGGATGAGATAGAGTATGAAGAAAGGGGAAGAGGACAACTGAAATTACCAAGAAGTATAAGCAGGCCATGTCCTTACCTAAACTATACTCAGTCAAAAACTAGAGAAGTAGAGCCTCTCAAGAGTATGTTCTAAACATAATATAACTGACAAAAGACTATTGTTCTTCCTCATTTGGATCTGAATTAGAATGCCACTTTGGGTTGTAGGCCAGGTCCCCAGTTGGGGGTGTGCAAGAAGCAACCAATCGAAGTTTGTCTCACACATTGATGTGTCTCTCCGTCTTTCTCCCTCTCTTCCCCTCTCTCTGAAAATAAAATCTTAAAAAAAAAAAAAAAAAGAAAAAAAAAAGAAATGAAGTGGAAAAAGGAATGACAAAGAAAACTGAGGGGTACAAGCAATAAAGAGGCTTACCAATGCCTACCTCAGTAAAGTAGGAAGCACTACTGTCACCATGATATGTTGAGATCCCAATTCTGGGTTAGTTCTCATCCATTGGTTCAGGGTACACTAGGTGTGTGCTTTGAAGGTAGTAAGAAAATCAAGATCATCCTAAGAATCCAGGTCTGGCTTTCTCACTACTCACTTTCTCAGTTTCAGCAAAAACCATCCTTGATTTCTTTCCACCAGAATTAATCTCTTCCTTCTTGGTTCTTCTAGAGTGCTGTTTCTTTAGTTTAGTTTAGTATTCTGGTTTATGGAATAACTAGCTGTAGTCTGTCAGCTCCTGGAAGGCAGAGAGGGACAAAGCTTCTTTGGATTCGTATGAATAGCATCTGGTTGAGGACCATGGACATAGTATTGTTCAACCAATACTTTTTGAAAAAAGTCAGAGTGAAGTACTAAAGAAATCCATACCCCAATTTTCCTATCAAAGATTTCTTGTCATTTCCAGGAAAAGGTCATAAAAAGTAATGTTTACAAGGAATTGGGTCTCATCCAAACAGAAGGTCCCCCCATATGTGACCACTAGCTGTTGGCCAAGAGTGAAAATTTACAAAAGCAACATCTCTGAGAACAGGCCGCCAATGGTGATGGAAAGCAGCCTAAACTCTGAGTTGGCCGTCCTGGGAGGGGAGGCCGTTTTGTGCTCTTTGGGGAAAATGTTAATGAGAGGTTTTACAAATGTCAGAGTTGTCTGATTAAGCGAAGCCAGCTAGGTAGATGTTTTTCATATTAATGCCATGTCTGCTAAAAGAGCAAAGAAGGAGAGGAAAAGGAGATTTGAGAAAGGAAAAATTATAAACCTCAATTCTTTACAAAAGACATTATGCTTCTGCTAGCTTGGGGAAGTATATCAAAGAAGAGAACTGTTGTATGGCAGGCTTGGCTGCTCTAGCTCCTTGCCCCTTTCAAAAAGAAAAATTTAAGTCCTGAAGCCAGGAGAGGAGATAGACCAATGTGCCTAGTGTCCTGCTTCAGGTATCTACTGATTAAGAACTGAAAAGAATCTAAGCAAGTTAAGTCATGGAGAAAGTTCTATTTCAATAGTTATTTTAAAACCTAAAGGAAGAAAGTCATTCAAATAATTGACATGTTTAAGGAAATTCTTCCTCCCTAGTTTGGGCATATGTCTTTAGAGTTTTTATAGGTTCTGTCACGTAAAGGCTGGGGGTGGGGAAATGCTGTTGATCAGAGAGCTCTGCCTCCTTTTGCCCTTGTTTCTCCCCAGCCCAGCCTGCAACTGTGTCCCAATCAACCAGCATTAATATAGATACACAGAGGTATTTATTTGCTGCTGATTCTGCCCGGCTGTATTCAGACTCAATCTCCATGTGTATTTAATAAATCACACTAGTTAGGTGGACAGGATTAGTTCCAAGTCACCTAATGACTATATCATGAACTGCAGCATTAAAAGGATTAATACTAATCTGAGCTCTTGCAGTTCAGTGGGAAAGGCCAGTTCTTTCTCCAACAGGAGCTGTGGCTGGCAAGAAATCCTCAACAGGACCAGGAAGATTAATGAGGGCTTCTACATGCAGCTTGCAAATCTTCACCTACCAGAGTGTAGGGGAGAGAATCCCAGCCCAGACGACCTCATAAATAACCCATAATATCACAAGTATTTGGGGCAGCTGAGCCCCAGCAAGGGAGGGCAGGTAGCCTTCTCCATCTTCTCCTATAACCCACGCCACCAAGATGGTACAAGAATTTTACCGGACCACACAGCAGCTGGTTTTGTTTTCTGTCACGTAAGGGCCCACACCTCATAAATCTACTAACTGCAGTTTGGACTTGTGTGTACTCAGGAGAATATGACGCTTCTTGGTGTAGTATCTCTTCTAACAAAGTGGGAAAATAACCTGGTCTCCACAACACAAGACACCTGCTTTCAAGTCACGAAATCTTTCCTTTGCCTAACAGCACAATTCCTCTTCATTAGCATCCACAGCATGCTACTCCTGTGCAAGCCTCTGGACTACACATTCAGAACTACTTTATTGGTCCTGACAAAGTGAGCACTGACTAGGAAGAACTATATCCACAGGACACAATAGGAACCAGCATTTCCTTGTGCCTTAGCCTTAATTTCACCATTAAGAGACCACCAAGATGAGCCTAGCCAAGCCTCAGATCTCCACAGAACAAGGCACATCTTTGCTTTAACCAGCTTAGGAAAAAGCAATAGGCCACAATTAAACTCAACTCACTGGAAACCTCTTTCTTTCTCCGAGACTGCAGGCACTTGAGGAAAGCACCATGAGCACAGTCGTTTCTGCTGGAGAAACCAAAGAGAAACAGGTGTTTCTATCTTGTTGCATCACAGATTCACAGTCTAGGGCTGCCAAAAGAATGGCTTTACTCCAATTAAAGACCCCTTAAACTGCACAGACAACAGTGGATCAGCCACTAAGATACTCTCGCAATGGATACAATTGCCAACTAAAATAGGTCCCTATGAACTAAAAGTTAAACTTCAATAGCATTAAAATATAAGTGAACCAAAGGCTTGGTACCAGGTTATCAGGTTTATAAGTGCTTGCTAAGCAATCTAAGCATAGAGCTGCCATGGCTACAGCTGAGAAAGGAGGAGGCCCATTAAATGTACTATGCCTCAACCCCCCAGCAGAGTGGGGGCAGAAAGAGATTTAACATTTTCTAAGTTTATAAACATTCCACCATAACAAGGAACCATGTCTAAAAGTGGGGTCCACTCAAGTTCTTCATTAAGTAAAGGAGGAGCTGAGGAAATTGTTAAGGCTGGACCTCTGCTTTCTAGTTAAGATGCAAGGGGAGAAAACTCATTTGCTGGGAAAATGCCCTGATAAACTAGGGAATATATAAACTCAATTCTCAGGTCCACTGGTGTAGTTCAACTTGGAGAAATTCACAGGGCACAGGAATTGTTTATTCTACAAACGAAGACAGTTCAGTTGAGCGGGAACAGAAGAAAATTAGATCCATACCCACAATTCATGTCTTCCTGATAGCCAGGCTGGTTAGCATGAAGTTCCCAGAGGGGTCGATGGGGTTAAATGACAGGAGCTTTATCACCCTAACCAAACTAAAGTTCCTAAGTTCCCATTAGAATAGCAACAGGACACCATCTTGGAGAAAAAGATGGGTATATGCAGGAACTCTTCTTGATCATTGCAAAAGGCTCAATTGTTTCTCTCTACCCATGTGCCCTGTACCATTTCTTCACCTTCCTATCCCCTGCAAGACCCCCTCCTGGTTCCAAGAAAATAACCACCCCACATACAGAGTCCAAAGCCCTCTTTTCAGCCAATCGGCCCAACTTAAGGCTCAAGCCAGTGGCCTCATGACAGCTAGGGACATTAATCAGAAGTGTTACCATGCTAAGATCACATGTATACACCACAGCAATCTGCTTAGACACAGGGCTGTTCAATCTTTTGGCGTCTTTGGGCCACACTGGAAGAAGAAGAGTTGTTTTGGGCCACACATTAAATACACAAACACTAACAAAAACTGGTGAGCAAAAAAAAAGGTCTGTGCATAATTTTTGTGATATCTGTCACCACAGATAAGCAAAAAAGTCCTCACATAATAACCCTCATTATACAGCAGCCCTTTCGATAATATTTTAAAATCATCAAGCAGGTCCCAAGTTTGTGACCATTAATATAGAAAATGTACATATTTAAGTAATGAAACTTAGTATAAAACTTAGTAATAAAACTAAGTAATGTTTTAAGTGAATTTACAATCTTGTATTGGGTCGCATTCACAGCCATCCTGGGCCACATGCGGCCTGCAGGTTGGATACCCCTGGCTTAGAGCTTCAATCCCAATAAAGAATGACTAGGAGTATTTATAGTACTTAAGAGCTCCTCTGTCCCTTGCCAGACATTCCTGTCCTTCTAACAAAGAAGTCTTCAAACCATTAGAGGAAAGATGCTCCCCAGACATAAGGAACCTATGTTGCAAAAATCTATGGGAAGGGGACTTTTGTAAGCAGCAGCAAACTTTCTTTCCTCAAAACACTCTAAAAAATAGCACCCTGCATACTGCTGAGTCCCCAGGCCATCATGTACACAGGAACAGGGCCATCCAGCAGGATGCATCAGGCTCTAGGAATGCTGAAGTCTACATATTTGCCATTCAACACCAAAATGGCTTTTCAAGTTCAATCAGCTATAAATGTTGCTTTGTTTTAATTTTCCACTGAACTTCCTGGAACCTATTATCCAACTGTCAGAGATGTATATTTAGTAAGAGCAACATGGCCTCTTTGCCACTGCCCCACTGCTCATGTCACTTCTAATAAATAGAAAATCAACTCCTTCCTCAAGGGGTTGATTTACCAGTCCCTGCAGCTTGGGGCTGATAAAGAACAGTCTTGGTATAGAGGCTGCAAACTCACCAACCCTCCCCTCCTCAGTTACCTGCAAACCTCAAATCTCTCCTAGGTTAATTCCACTAAAAGGTTTTCTAACAGTCCCAGGAAAACACCCTAGTGCTTATACTCACCAGAATACAAGCATGTATGCATGTTTCTATTTTAGGGGAAGCCAGTAGTAGAAATGACCTAATAGAGACCAGAAATCTAACACAGATTAATAGGAATCTCAATCAATACAAGCATAGCTGACTTTGAAATCTTTAATGCTAATATAATATTTAATAGGGAAGATTTGAAAAACTAAAATCAGGGCTAAGAAGAATAAGCAGGGCAGGTGTACGACTTCAATTTCACCTCAGGAAGCTACTTTGAAAATATAACCTCCTTTTGCTCAACAACACCAGGCACAACTTTTTCTAGTCTGTCAGGATGCTTTTGCCTTTTTGAGCTACTGACACTTTTTTACTCTGACATTAAATAGTAGTAATAGACTAGACTTGAATAAGAAACACGTGTATCCTACCACCTTTTCAATTCACCACTTCTGTCAACTACGAATTTGCCTAAACCCCTTAACTGTCCACATGGCCTCTTTCCAATTTCACAATATCCAACACAACTCTTTAAGCCCAACAGACTATATATATATATATATATTTCTATAAATATATGTATCTAAAATATAGGTTGTCATATTTTCCTAAATTATACAAATGTAAATCAAGAAGCATAAAATGAGATGTGCCTATAACACAGAAACACAGAATAAATTAAACTTGAACTGAAATTTGAATTGAAGGCAATTTCTAAGACTAACCCAGCATCACTACATTAGCTTCTGATTAAAGCTTTATAACTACAGATCTAGAATAGGGAGAAAATTCAGGAGAACAAATATATCTTACCTTTCACTCTAAAACTAATCATTAAGTTCCAGATCCATAAACAAGGACACATAAAAATCACAACTAGAAAAACCAAAAATTCTCAAAAGAATAAAAAATGGCAGCCTAATTTAAATAAATATAGTGCGCCAGAGCTGCTTATCAGCAGCCATGGAAGGTGGGCAAGCAATATCTTACAAAGAAGGATAGTGAAGCAAAGCTAAGAAAGCCACAAACTGAGCTGCCTAAAGAGAAAGAGCAAACTTCACATTTACAACCTCTGGAGCCTGACTGTGACGGGGGCGGGGGGCGAGGGGGGGGGATCAGTATTATCAGGGGAAACAATAGACCACTTCTTGCTATTTCTTTTTAGTGATCTTACACTAATTTCCCCAAAGGCTATCTTATCAGTATTGATGACTAAAATAACATACACCCTTGCATCCAAAGATTTAATATTTACTATTTCAACTACTAAGAGGGGCTCTGAAGATCCAAAATCAATAGCAATTAACAACTTTTCTGAGACAAAAGTTTGAATACTGCACTGAGGCTAATTTGTATCAGTATATTATTATTTTTAATTAATTATTTATTTATTTTTAGAGAGAGGGGAAGGGAGGGAGAAAGAGAGGGAGAGAAACAGCAATGTATGGTTGCATCTCACATGGCCCCCACTGGGGACCTGGCCTGTAACCCAGGCATGTGCCCTGACCGGGAATCGAACTGGGACCCCTAGGTTCCCAGCCCGCGCTCAATCCACTGAGCTACACCAGCCAGGGCTGTATCAGTATATTATTTAGCTTGTGAGTAAGCCTGAAAAACTGCTCAGCATCTGCAAATTTAAGCCAACATTTAAGCCTCCACATTTTAAGAAACTGTTCATAACATCATTAAATATACAGCTCAATGAATTTTTACAAACTTAACCACTTATGTCACCAGCACCCAGAATATTACCAGGACCCAGAAATTCCTATCATGACTTCTTCCCGTCCCAATCCCTCTAAAGGTAACCATTATCTTGACTTTTAATACCACTGATTTGCCTTGCATAATCAATGAAAAACACTTAATATATAAATGGTATCATGTAGTATGGACTCCTTTGTGTTTGGCTCCCTTTGCTCAATATTACTCTAAAAATTTTCATTTGTGTTGTAATATGTTGTAGTTCACCAAATTCTACTTGCTGTGTAGTATTCCACCGTGAGGATATACCACATTTTACTTATCCATTTTATTTCTGATGGACATTTGGATAGTTTCTCTTTTTTGACCTTTATGATTAGCATTGCTATAAACATTCCTATAAACATCTTTTGGTGAACGTATGTATAAGTTCCTATTGTGCATATCTCTAGATACAGAATTGCTGGCTTACAGGGTATAAGTTTATCGGTTCATTTTAGTCATTCTACTCTGTGTAGTATTCCATTGTGGCTTTGAATTTCTCTAGTGACTAAGGAAGTTGATCGCCTTTTCTTATGTTTATTGACTATTCTGATATACTCTTTTGTGAGGTACCTGTTCAAGTCTGTCCATTCTTCTGTTGGAAAAACCTGCCCTTATTGATCATACAAGTTCTTATAGAGAGTTTTTTTTGTTTGCCAAGTTTGGTGATTTGTGAATATTGCTAGAAACATTCCTCTCAAAAATCAGGAGTGTACTGTGTTTCATACATATCTCTATCAATCTCTGGATAAAACTCAAGTTCAAATAAGCTCATATTCTGATTTCTAACCAGCAGTTCCAACTTCTGATTCTATCATCCTGAGGCCCTTGGCATCTAAGAATAGCAGGAAGCACTAAAGTGCCAGGTCCCAATAAGAGCTACAAATCATCTTCCCAATATAACAGGGACAAAGTGTGGGGAAAGAGGAAGAGAGAAAGCAATACTTTTCCTGGGATGAAAGTCCCTACAGCACACAGGCCTGATTAGTAAATGGAAATTCTAGATAGCCTCTGAATAGAATCCTTTTCCACCTTTCAAATAATTTGCAGCTTAATGTCAGCTAAATTTAGTAACTACTCCCATTTGTCCATGGCAAGGAGATTCTTGGCTGGCCTTCCATGGTCATTAAAGGCCTTCTCATAGATCCCTGAAATATGATGTGGCCATCAAAATGTCAGCACTTACCTGCTGCCCACACTCTAGACATTTGGTCTAGCTCTCAGGTCAGTGACTGATAACATGAGGAAACAAGACTAGCCTCAGATCTAATTCAAGAACAAACACGGGTAATTCCTATGTTCTTGATAATGTAAACCAATATTGATAATGATAGCTAACTCCTTGACCATATCAAGAACTATCTAAAGTGACAGTACCTCCAGAGCAATCACACAACAGTGCAAGAAATAGCATTAATAGGAGCCTCCAAGTAGTGAAGCCACAGTAATTCTGCTGATAAAAATTACCATGCTCAAAAACCTTCAATTATTTCCCACTTCTAACTGAATTAAAAGGAGTAATAGAATTTTAGAGAAATAACCCGAGGCTGCATGGTATTTTTTAGTGAATTTTGTGAGTGTATGTATTGAAACTCAAGTCAAGAGGTTAAGTCACTTACTCGAGATCACACACATAACGATGACAAAGGCCAATCTGTATTTCAAGTCCTCAGATTTCCAGTTAGGTCTCTTTTCATTATACCTAGGGGCTTTTCCCTCTGTTGGCACTTAAGGCTCTCCATAACATGAATCCAACATACCTATTACCTTTTACTCCTACCGGATTCCTTGCTCTTGCCCATACCTTGCATTGTCCTACCTCCATCCTTTCCACAGGAATGCTCACCTTTTATTCTTTATCTGTCCAGAACAATACATGACACTCATTAAATGTGATTATCTTTGTACTCCACAAAGCACCCAAAAGTGTCTGGCATACAGAAGAGATTAAATAAAAACTTATTGAAGTGACCTTTAGAAGAGAAACATGGTTGAAAGGACTTCAACTTCTAAAGCTAGGAAAGAGACACTGTTCATAATTAGAAGTGCAGTGGTCCCCCTTAATACTATTTCACTAAGGTGACTGAGTTTAAAGCTAACACTTTCTTGGGCATGTGGAACCAAGAATGTCAATTCATAGAGAAAAGGAAGTCTTAACACCAGAGATGGAAAGAAACTAAGGATGACAGAATTGTTCCATCGTTTTACAGGTGAAAGTAAACGAAGCACAAAAAGGTAAAGTTACTTGCCCAAGGTCACAGAGCTTTCAAATGTAGAATGTACTGATTCCTTTGAGATGCTGATAAAACATGAATCTTCTCCCCAGAAAAGTGTGTGTGCATACAAGGTCTGTCTGGAAAAAGTCCAGCCATTGTTAATATAACAAGAACAGTTTGCACAACATGAATGTAACCTGGCAGCCAAGGAGAGTGGACTGGAATGTGCATGTGTGAACAACGACAACTTCGCTGTACTAGTGGGGGAGGTAGACGCCATGACCAACCATGTGTACTATGTGGCTGTCACATTCAAAACGACCAAGTGAGTAGAGCAACAAATCTGCATCAAATTTTGTGTTAAACTTGAACATACCTCCATGGAAACTATTCAGATGATTCAGAAGGCTGCAGCTATGGGCAACTGGTGATTGGCAGCTTCATCACGACAATTGCGCCCTCTCAGGCATCACATCTCATACAGAGTTTTTGGCAAAACATCAAATCATCCAGCCCCCTTATAGCCTAGTTTTGGTGCGTTGTGACTTCTGGTTTTCCCCAAAACTAAAATCACCTTTGACAGGGAAGAGATTTCAGACCATCAATGAGATTCAGGAAAATACGATGGGACAGCTCATGGCGACTGGGAGAACTGTGTGAGGCCCCAAGGTGCCTATTTTGAAGGGGACTGAGGTATCACTGTCCTATGTACCATGTTTCTTGTATCTTGTATCATCTTCAATAAATGTCTCTATTTTTCATAGTACATGGCTAGATATTTTCTGGACACAATTTCTCATACACACAATTTCACATATAATTTCAAGGTGTCTATTAAGCCCCTGAATCCCATTCCAAGACCACAGATCAGAATGTCTGATTTCAATCTTTTTAAAATCAATCTCTTGTATAAAATTTTATAAATTTACTTACAACTACACAAGGAGAAACTTTTTCTTATACTTAATTCCAATATCAAGACTTTGTTCCAGGCACAGATGTAGGCCCTGCGAGCAGAAGTGGGCTGGTGCGGCACTGGCTCTGCCTGCCTCTCCCCTCACTCCCGCAGGCTTCGAAACCTGCTGGCTGCACCCCATTGGACGTCACAGTAAAGGCTGGTACCTCTGTACCAGTTCTAAAAACATAAGAGGCAGTTCTCCTGGCACCAAAAGCTTCAGACAGCTTGTAAAACCCCACAGCCTGTGGACTTCATGTTGGATGCCATTGTGGACCCCGAAGGATACAGAGGGGCAGAGAGGGGAAGCAGCCTGACACTTCTCCCCAAGGGATGTCAGGACCACGGCCTATCATACTGAGTGGACCTTTCTGGGCTAGGAAGAGAATACCCTGCTCAAGAGACTCCTGCATGGCAGCATCTTCAGGTTTAGTGTGTCCCACACCACAAAAGACCCGAGGCCCAAAAAAAGGAGAATAGCAAAGATTATTATTTTACTTTGTGACCAGGGAGGTAATGCAGCGAAATATGGGTGTGCATAACATAAAGCAAACTGATCTGAGGCTCATCTTTGTGTAGCCACCTTCACTGGAGGTCCAGGGGCAGAGGATGCGGCAGCAGAACAAGAAGATAGAGGAGAGCCTGGCTAAGCGGCTGGCCGCTGCCCCAGCAGACTTGGAAAGCAGCAAGAGCTCAGCCTGTTTGACCTGATCATTGTCAATGACAGCCTGGATAAGGTCTACTGGGCCCCAAATTGAGGAAATGAAAGGTTCAAGGGGCTGGCTGCTCCTCAGGATGCCAACAGCTATGTCCTCCCTGGACAGGACCCTGTACCTACTGCAGTGGCCAGGGTGTCCCTGGCAAGGTGGACCTGCCTGCCTCTCACCTTGCTCTCCATGCCCATTTCTTGGTGCTCCCTGACCAATCCTACTTTGTGAGCTGGGCAGGCGTCCTAATAAAGAACTGCTGGTTAGAGTGTCAGTAAATTTTTTTTAAAAGATTATGTTCCAGAATTCTAATATTCCAAGATTTAGAAGTTCCTTTTTCATTTTAGTTTACCCTTCTCTGAATATTTTTCAGATCTCTCTCAGATGCTGCAACCAGAACCACATAGGGTACTTAAGGTGTTGGCATGCTACAATTTTGTTTTCAAAATCCTGTAGGACAAAGCCCACTATTGTAAGGGCCTCTTTAGCAAGAGAGCAAATCAGAAGCCAGTGTATTCAGAGAACGGTCTACACTCCCTTTCCCTATAAAAGGTTAATGACTCATACATAGTTTAGATTTTCCCTCTTACCATATATTGGCTTAAACTTAAATCTCATATACCATTTTTCTGTTTGCATATGTTTTTGTAGTTATTTTATTCCCATTTGAAGAACTCAATTTCACATGAAGATGGAGACTTCATTATATGCTCTCTAAAGGCAGTAGCTGGGGAGTCAAAAGATCTATATTGAAATTCCAGTTCTGGTGCAACCATGGCAAATAAACTTCTCTAAGCCTCAGTTTCCACATCTGTAAAATAGAGATTTTAATAACCATAGCTCATAGGTTTGCCTCAGAATTAAATAAAATAATGTATATAAAACATTCAGATAAGAACAGCTAAGAAATTTTTTTTTAATATTTTATTTATTTATTTTTAGAAAGAGGAGAAGGGAGGGAGAAAGAGAGGGAGAAATAGCCATGTATGGTTGCCTCTCACGTGGCCCTCACTGGGGACCTCACTGGGGACCTGGCCTGCAACCCAGGCATGTGCCCCGACTGGGAATCGAACTGGGACCCTCTGGTTCCCAGCCCGCGCTCAATCCACTGAGCTACACCAGCTGGGCCAGCTAAGAAAATTTTTGAAACAGCTAGGTACTAAGAGGATACTTGCCTTGTATATTAAAATGTGTCATAAACAATAATAATGTTAGACAGCCCTGGCTGGTGTGGCTCAGCAGACTGAGCACTGGCCTGAGACGTGAAAGGTCGCTGGTTCAATTCCCAACCAGGGCACATGCCAGGATTGCAGGCCAGGTCCCCAGATGGGGGCATGCAAGAGGCAACCGAATGATGTAACCCTCGCACATTGATGTTTCTCTCCCTCTTTCTCCCCCGCTTCCTCTCTCTAAAAATTAATGAATAAAATCCTTTAAAAAAAAAAAAACGTTGGACAGAATTCAGAGTACTTGGTAGAGAATTAGGTCAAATGATCATTACGGTTTTTCCCAATTTTAATGCTACCCATTAGCCTGGGGAACCCTGAGGCTGCACGGTATGAGCTGCCTGAATATATAAGAGGAGGAAGCTTAGAGACACCATAACCCTTAACCCGTTCTCATTCAGGTGTAGCAGCATCTGTATGGCAACACCCTGGGTTACTCTTCAGATAGCTGAAGCAGTACAGTCATCAAGATTATCTACGACTTTAGGAAGGCTGTGTAAGGATTTTCTAGCAAAAATATGATAGATATCAAAGTCATTTTACCCCCAAGTCATTTATGGTCAACTGATTTTGACAAAAGTGCCAAGACCATTCTATAAATACAGGATAGTCTTTTTTTTTACAAGATATCCACATGCAAAAGAATGAAGCTGGACCCCTACCTCACACCATATACAAAAATTAACTCAAAATGGATCGAAGACCTAAATTAAATGTAAGAGCTCAAACTATAAAACTCTTAGAAGAAAACATAAGTGTAAATTTTACACCAGGATTTTTCGGCCTTGGCACTAGTAATAGTTTGAGCCAGATAATATTCTGCGCACTGTAGGATGTTTAGCAGCATTCTACCTGACCTCTATCCATTACATAATAATAGGACACCTTTCTCCCCAGCGTTGACAACCAAAAATGCCTCAAGATATTGTCAGATTTCCCTTGGGAGGCAAAATCACCCAGTTGAAAATCACTATTTTAGACTAAATGATGCTCCTTATATTCCTGGACCCTTACAAAATTACCAACGTCTATGCCATGATTACTTGAATGGTTATTTCCTTAGTAGACAAAGTGAAAGAACTGTTCAGAAAAGTCATTTAATATTCCATAATCCATCATTTGAGATGATCTCAGGACACTGATTAAGACTTTAGTCCCATTTTGGAAATAGTCCCATTTTGAAAAGTTCCTTTTTAATGATTTTTTTTAGAGAGAGTGGAAAGAGGAGGCAGGGAAAAAGAGGGGGGAGGAGCGAGGGAGGGAGGGAGAGAGAGAGTGACATGGATTTGTTGTTCTACTTATTTAGGCATCCAATGGTTGATTCTTGTATATGCCCTGACTGGGGATTGAACCCGCAATCTTGGCATATTGGGATGATGCTCTAACCAACTGAGCTACCCAGCCAGGGTCCATTTTAAGAAGTTCCAGTCCAAATCCTTCCATTAAGAGATCACAGATCAGTATAATGATTTTTTTGGTATGGCAACTTTTGGTAACAACTTTATTAAGATATAATCACCATATAATTCACCCCTTTAAAGTATATAATTCAATTTTTTTTAGTATATTCAGAGATGTGCAACTAACCATGATTTTTAAAACTATTGATCTTTTTATATTTTAAACCACTGTCCTAACTAACCACTCACCATAACTCCCAGGAAACTAAAAACCAAAACCCAAACCAAAGCAAATCAACAGACTAGTCACATTAGCATTGTCTTCTCACGATCTAGAAAAAAGTAATGTTCCTTATAGCAATCAATGACTTAGCCACATATACATGAGAAAGACAAGCTATGAAAGAAACAAAGCATATGATAAAGCTTTGCTTGAAATTCAGGGTCAATGCTATAAAGAAATTAGGAAAAAATAAGTCATTCCTAAACCAAAGTCCTATACCAAGAACCCCAAACATTTTTTTTCCTGTTTCCTGAATTCCAGTGTCATTAGCTAAAATGAATGTAATTCACAGACCAGTAAGTGCTAGTAAGACTAATAAGTAACTACTGTAGCAGGGATTGTGAGGTCAGAATCCTTTTTACTATCAATCCAACTTGTTTTGATTCAGGTTCTGAGCTCTTGTACAAGACAATCAACTTACATGATGGAAAGGTCAAGGTTTCACTTTAGAGCCTCTTTTCCACTGCAGTACAACTACAATGCTGCTTTGATTTTAACTTTTTTTTCTTCAGCTCTTGAATAATGTTTGCCCTGCTACCGTCAGTGTCTAATTCAGAAACTGGCTGGTGGGAGGAAATGGCTCTGGAAGCCACAGCTGTTATACAAACCAATTACCATTTTCCAAGTATGAGAACCACTTCCAGCTCCTTCTTTGATCAGTTTGCTCAATCAAAATCTCAGATCTAATCTGAAGCCAGAGAAAGGAGCTGTGGCTTCCAAGACCAAAGCTACTTTGTTGAAGAATAATATCAAGGGAACTGTACACACAGCCCGAAAAGAAGCCAGCTGCAAGACACTCCAGAAATACCAGACCTAATCTTCCCCTGCCTTCCAGAAGCCCTCAAGTCCTTTGCTGAGTCATGTGAAAACACATACTCCATCTGACTCATGGTTATTCACTGTCCTCACTGTATACTAACTGTACCCATGCACATAATATAACAGTTTATTCCATTGTCCTTTCAATGAATGTCACTAAATTTAGTATCACACTTTTAATGATAAAAATAACAATAAAACAATCATTTAGTTATATATTACATATCAGGTACTGTGATAAACACTTTAGATACATTATCTTATTTATAATGTTCACAATGATTTTATAATAAAGGTTTTATTACTATCTCCATTTTTCCCATTTTTTATTCTTAATTTATTTTCTAAAGTGAGCATACAATAAATTGACTTTCTTCTTCTTTTTTTAAGATTTTATTTATATTTAGATTGCAGGGAAGGGAGGGAGAAAAAGAGGGAGAGAAACATCAATGTGTGGTTGCCTCTCATGTGACCCCCATTGGGGACTTGGCCTGCAACCCAGGCATGTGCCCTGACTGGGAATCAAACCAGTGACCCTTTGGTTCGCAGCCTGTGCTCAATCCACTGAGCTACACTAGTCAGGCAGACTTTCTTCTTTTTTCGGTGTACTTTGTTATTAGTTTTAACATATAAATAAAGTCAAGTAACCACAACCACAATGAGGATACAAAACAGTTCCATCACTTCAAACATTCCCTCTATTGCCCTTTTTTTTTTTTAAAGATTTTATTTTTATTTATTTTTAGAGAGAGGGGAAGGGAGGGAGACACAGAGAGAGAGAGA
>PVJI01016125.1:0-38795 GCA_004026765.1 Micronycteris hirsuta
GAGCAGAAGTCCACAGGCCCTGAACACTTCAGGACCCCAGAGTTTTGAGTCATGACAGGTCGTGTCATGACATCAGCAAGGTCATCCGCTTGCGATCATAGCCACTCTGCAGCCACGTCCCTCCTTGGGGTTTTCCACGTCAGAGTGTAGCTTCCGCTCAGCCTCCTGCAGCTCCTCCGAGGGCAGTTGTAGTACGTAGGGCACAGGTGACGGCGAAGCAGTTCACTGGCCATTTCTCCTGGGCATATGTCACCTCTTGTCACTGGAACCCTGACAGGAAGGGCCTCAGCTGACACAGGTAGGGTCGATATTACCTACTGAGTTGGCCAAAAGTTCCTTAACTTTTTTCTGTATGATGGCTCTAGTATTGTTCAGTTGTCTTTAACTTCATTGGAAACAATTTTGTTAGATTGTACTGTGAGAGGTGTCATATGAGCATGCATTTAAAAAGACTTACCAAAATTGGTGAATTTTTGTGTAGCTGTTTTAATGTTGAAGATAGAAGAAAATAAGTGAGATTTTTGGCGTACTGTGCTTTATTATTTCAAGAGAGGTAAAAACGCAACTGATATGCAAAAAGGGATTTGTGTAGTGCATGGAGAAGGTGCTGTGACTGATGGAAAGTGTCAAAACTGGTTTGCAAAGTTTCTGGGTACTATTAGCATTTTGGCCAAATAATTCTTTGTGATGGGGCTGTCTTATGCATTGGAAGATGTTCAGCAGCACCCCTGGACTCTACCCACTAGAAGCCAATATCGAGTGATAGTTGACACACTCAAAACATCCGAGTCAGTAAAGTTAATGGTGAAAATCAAAAATGTTTCTTTCATTTTACGGAAAAAACCATGCGGACTTTTTGGCCAACCCAGTATTTGAGTTGAGTTATTTTGTCTTCAAGGGATTGACAAGTACTTAGGAATCTTTCAGTAGAGAAATAGAGACCCGGAAAAATTATAAGTGTAGATATTTACAACTATTGGGAAGATTAATTCTACCTACTTCCTAAGCTTAATATGAGGATTAAAGGAGTTAATAGAAGTTTAGCACTTGAAACAGTGATTGACACATAGTTTACCCAGTCAATAAATGACATCATCATCAACATCATTACATAGATTTAGTCTCTTCACATTAGAGATTCATGTGAATGTACAAAAGCACTCATACAAAAGCCCAGCCTTTATGATTCATTTCTCTCCGTGTGGTGTAATTATTTTTCAGAAATGTTCTTGTTTGTGATGGTCATAGTGCTTCAAGTGAAAAAATAAGAGAGTGTAGGACAGGGTAGCTCTATACAGACCTAGCGCGGTAGTAGGTTAACATCCTTTTTTTTTTTTTTTAAGATTTTATTTATTTATTTTTAGAGAGAGGGGAAGGGAAGGAGAAAGAGGGGGAGAGAAAGATCAATGTGCAGTTGCCTCTCACATGGCCCCCTGCTGGGAACCTGGCCCGCAACCCAGGCATGTGTCCTGACTGGGAATTGAACTGGTGACCTTTTGGTTCTTAGGCCAACATCCAATCCACTGAGCTACACCGGCAAGGGCACATCCTTTAAATTAAGTCCTTTGAAAGACTTTTCCCCCTCTCTCTTTATTCTTCCTCATAGAATTCTCATTTTAACCTTGCAGAGTTCTCATTTCAAGGTCAACTACTTTTTAGAATAACATGAATATGGATAAAATAAACTGGATATTTCTTACCTTTATTAACAGTTCAAAATTTAAGTAATATCTCTTTCCTTAGGAAGGAGTTTTATTCGTATGGAAACATTTGTATGCATTTAGGTCATTCCTGTTGTTTACAGTAGAGGCACTGCTTTTTTAAGACTTAGACATAAATTTAAATTAGCTTGATGTTTTTAAAGCTCTTTTGGTAGTCAGGTGGTTGTAGTTTTTTTTTTTTATCTCAAGCCATTATTTGACAATATTCAGTTGCAACAGAGACATAAAATTGAATTCTAATAACAATAAGTAATTTAGAGGTAGGTGGTGTGATTTGAATTGTTGCTATGGGAACTGAATGAAAATGTATAACAGAATTCAATCTTCAATTTAAATAAATCCCTCAGTAATTTCATTTGCTTAAAAACTATTCCAAAGGGGAAAGGGGCATAATGCTAGCAAGCGTTTGGTAGCGCGACAGCTGTTGGTATCACAAAGTGGATTCAGAATATGAAGTAAGCATAATTCCACACAGTGAATTCAATTGTCACAGTCAGTAAGCAGTGCATGAACTTGGGATGTTCACTGATCCTGAATGAATACCAGTAGGAAAGGATGAGGAGTTCCTTCCTGGAACCCCAGAATCTGGAAGCTTCTGTTCTTGTCCTGACTGCCCCTAAAGGAGACCTGGAGCAAGTCATTAAATGTCTACAAAAGTGTCTAAGACTAGTCATGTCATTACAGATACTTAATGTCATGAGGGATTTATAAAATAAATATAAAAATTTAATTTTAAAACTTAAAATTTTGTTTCATGATCTAGAAAACCTATTAAAAACATTGAATTCTGCTAAAATACCTGCTTCAAAACCAAGTACTTTGGAAAAAGTGCTTTGCGTTTAACCTTAAATTCAGTAGTATTTCCATAAGCTGTTTTAGAAAACTCAATTTTTGCTAAATGCAAATTATACTAGAATGGAAAAGGCGCTGTTCTGAAATAGACATATCAACACATAAACAGTCAAATGAATGTTTATATTGTAGGGTTTTCTCATTGATGAAATGCAGTTAATACCATATGAAAGCATGGCCACGGTTACATCAGTGTTGTACACATGTTGACCACACCATGCACTATACCACTGAGCAATTAGAAATATATATTCCATTTCTTCAGAATCTCACCTAACATTTTAGAATAAACATTTTTCCATGTAGCTATAGGATCTTTGTTTTTTAAATTTGGAATGCCTACTTAATAGTCCATTGAGTTACAACCCCCTATAGCTGGACATTTAGGCTATTTCTCATTTTTTATTACTATAAATAATAATACAGATAAGTATCATTAGAAAAACATCAGCTTTTTTAATCCTCTTGTGAATTATTTATTAAGGATTAAACTGCTTGTGGGATAACTGGGTTGAGAGTATCTGCATTTTTATAGCTCTTGCTCTGTGTTACCAAATCATTTTACAGTATCAGTATGCAGTGGCACAGAACAGGTTGCTTGAAGTCATTCTAGCACTGAGGTTTTATTAAAATATAGTTCTGAAAAGGATAATCAGTCATTTAAAACAGATTCATTTTGGCTTCTTTAACAAATCATGATGAATTGAAGCAATTGAATTTAGTTAATTATTCATGTATAGTTTTCCTCTTAAGAATTTCCACAGAAAGGAATGTCAGCCCAGGATATATTTAGCTCAGTACCTAACTAGGGTACTTCAGGCTAAATGGAAAATATAATTCTCATTTTAATATAGAAGATAGTATTGATAGTCCTTATCTGTAGCTCTAATTTAAATAGCCTTAGCTGTTTTACTGTAACTCTGTATGCTGAGACAGTCATAGCACAGTAGGAAGTATAAGAAAAACATTAAGGGACAATACGTCTAGCATTTACATTTATATTTCAACTATGTAATCAATCCATGCATTAAGACTTGTAATCTTGTACAGCAGAGAGTCAATTTCCCTTTCTTTAGATTGCTTAGCATAATAGCCTAGGAAAAGTCACTCTTTCACATCTAAGGGCATTTATGATTCTCATTTCAAATTAAAAGTTGCACGATTCTAGTATGTGGCCAGGACTGAATCATCTTCAGTATAAGGTCCTGGAGTCCCACTGCATTCTAGGTCAACAGTTTTATTTTGGCTCATTTTCCTATGAGACCAGTAAGAACTTTGTACATAAATCAGAGGAAATTAAAGTTTTCAAAACAGACCTAAAATCCTGTGTGATCTGAAAAATAACATTAAAACACTCTTAAAGGCCAGTTTGGTTTTAGGATAGCCCTAAGGACACATACTCTTCCCGGAGCGAGCAGAGTCTGAGAAGACTTGTGTGGTCCAGAATGGTCTTGGGAAATCTCGCCAGCATGGAGGCCGTTTCCGAGTAAGAGGAATAGCTGCACAGCTCACCCAGGTCTTTGGCTCCACTATTGGCCAAATTCTGCAGCAACCACATCTAAACTAGCTTTTAATGTTAGAGCATCATCCATCTCAGTGTCTAATTTTTTAATCTTCCTTTGAAAGGCATGTGAAAATTAATCCCTAACTTGAACAAAGTAATACCTAAAGGTCCCATGTCCATTTTTAAAATGGAACAAATGATGCAACACTTTAATTCTACTTAATATAGAAATAAAAAGTTTAACAACATGGCTGTACGTTAAGTATTTTTTCCTACTGTGTTGCTTTCCTAGCAAGCAGTAATAAATTGTAAGGAAGTTATAAAGTATAAACTGGGTTTTGACATCTAATTCAGAAATGTTTAGTTTCTTTTAAATGCACTGATGGACAGAAAAAATGCAGTATGGCTTATATGATATTTATTTTCTCTCTAGGAGCATTTCATGGAAGTAATTCGAAATCAGGAATTTGTGTTATTACCAGCCAGTGAAATTGCAAAGCTCTTGGCCAGCGATGACGTGAACATCCCCAATGAAGAGACGATACTGAACACATTTCTTACCTGGGTCCGCCATGATTTGTAACAGAGACGGAAAGATCTCAGTAAACTTTTGGCTTATTTGGCTACCTCTTCTTGCACCACAGGTAAGCAATTTTTGATGATTTAAAAACACTGTCATAATTTGAACAAAATTTGAGTATTTACTTTATGTTAATTACATTAATATATACTTGTCTATAGGTTTTTTCCTTACTATTCTATCCCAAAGGGTTATTTTAAATATATTCCTATAAAGTGTTTCAGTGAAAAGATAGCTAAAAAAAATTCCATTTATGTTTTCAACCCAGCACGTCTGGCTGCATCAATTAAGTAACCTAAAGTGCATCAATTAAGTAACACTGTTGCTTTGCGGTTAGTAATTTTATTTGACTCGGCTGCAAACCTATCCTAGCAATCGAAGAATTAGTAGAGCTGCTAATAAAAGGAACACTAGATTCTAGGAACCAGAAAACTTAGATTACTTCATTTGCTACACATTTATTAAGTAGTCACTAAATGCTGGATTCTGTTGATAAATAAATTAATGAGACGTAATAATAGTTCCAGCTCTGAGATTTTAAAACTCTGTGACCTAGCATATTCACACATCTCAGTTTCTTCATCTGTCATGTGGAAATAACACTCTCTCTGACAAGTCACAGAATTATTCTGAGGACCAGAAAAGTGCTCTGTGTGCTATCAATAATAGTGGTATGGAGAAATCCGAGACAGTAGCGGATTAGGTGGATGTTATACTCATTTCCTCCCTGGACCAAACTGGAGTTAACAACTAAAATGTAGAAGAATCAACCTGAATACCTAACTGATGACTAGCTGAATAGAAGTCTTATAACCAAAGATTTACAGGAGCTACATTGAGATGTTAATGGCGAATGATACCAGATGTTATAACTCAGTCCTTGAGTTTTGGCTAAGCAAGACTTCAGAGCCAAGACTCAAATACAAGCAGATGTTTATTTAGAAAGTCACAGAGGTAGAAGAAGGGAGCCAGCTGGGCTGTGTGGGCTCAAGAAACAAGTTATAGAGGCAAAAGAAGGGCCCCTGGACCTTAGAAGAAAGAAAGGCAAAGAAAACACGCCTGGGGAAAAGTTAGGGAAAAAGGCACAAACGTGCTCCAGAGAGAACGCACCTGTGGAAAGAAGGGGTTGGGAAAAGGCATGGCTGTTTGAGAGAGAGACAGAGAGAGACAGAGAGACAGAGCAAGCACACAAGCGCACACTGGGTCCTTTGTCTTAAGGTTTTTATCTGGAGGTCTCAGGGAGGATCTCGATACAATATTCATCGGCTTTTCAGGTCTTCCCTTTCAGAGTTGTGTCCTCTGCTGATTGGTTGGCCCTGGGGTAGGGGAAGTTATTAGTCATTTCGGCTGGTCTTGATGTCAGCCATGGCATAACTTCCTCTGATTTTGCTGCCTTCCTGGGCCTGAAGCTGAAACACAACTGAGGCCTGAAGGTTGTCTCTAGTTTGACCAAAACTCTTTGTGGTCAACCGACTCGACGCTTTGTTCCTAAGATTATTTGATGCAGACCAGAACCACATTGTCCTTGGGGCTTAATGCTTATGGGAGTGACTGTACAAGGGCTTATGTGGGAGTCATATGAGGCTATTCTCTGGCCACCTGTTCCTCCTCTAAGTAGTCTAAACCACATGACTAGTGATATGAAATAACAGGGGTCTAAACCACATGACTAGCAACATGAAAGATCAGGGAGTCTAAACCTCATGAGTAGTGACGTGCTAAGAGTGGAAAGGTCAGTCTGGTGGGGGCAGTTAAGGTCCTAGCTAAAACACTTGTTTTCCTAGATTGCCTGTTGCTAGGTACCCAGAACTTTCCACCCAGGGTGACCTTCAGTACCTGGCCTATCATTTCTACTCTGTTCATGCCTGTCTACTGCATTCTGGTGGGAAGGGCAGAGACACGAGTAGGGCCCACCCCACTCCCATGGACAGTGGCTGAGATTCTGGAGTGATATCTCAGCTGCAAAGTTTCCCCCTCAGGAGTGTGGGGTTGGCCAGGCTCCCCAGCCCAGAGCACCGGACCCAAGAAGAGGCACCCACATAACATCTGGTGTTGAGAAAACTGGACAGATACATGCCAAAAAATGAAATTAGACCAACTTCTTACACTATACACAAAAACAAACTCAAAATGCATTAAAAACTTCAATGTAAGACTCGAAACCATAAAAATCCTAGAAGAAAACATAGGCTGTAAAATCTTGGACATTTCAGGAATTATCCTGAATCTATTTATGAGAACATAATATATGCTGAAGCTTCAATTCAGTTGGAAAGGAAGGAGATCCTTTAATAAATGATGCTCATGCAGAACTGGCTCTCCATCTGGAAGAAAATGAAAATGTTCTTCAACCTGTACTCTATTTAGAAATGCCTTTTTTAAAGGAAGGGTGTATGCATTTATGTAAAACTACGTAAGTAAAAAAAAAATAGGATTCGGTGACTCACAAATGACTTTAATTCTCTTAGAGTAATCACCAGTTAGAGTTCATTGCCTCTTAAGAAATTGGTAAGTTTGTTTTTGCTGTTGTTTGAAGATTGTTTTGAGAGGACAGATAAATATAGTCTACTTAGTCAACTTATAATTATTCCTCTTCAGTTAAAATTATTTTCTTAAGACTTTATTATTTACTTTTAGAGAGAGGGGAAGGGAGGGAGACAGAGAGGGAGAGAAACAGCAATGTATGGTTGCCTCTCACATGGCCCTCACTGGGGACCCAGCCCGCAACCCAGGCATGTGCCCTGACTGGGAATCGAACCGGGACCCTCTGGTTCCCAGCCCGCGCTCAATCCACTGAGCTACACCAGCCAGGGCAAACATTATTTTTAATTAAGAAGGTAAAATGATTTATTTTAGAAAATCTGGAAAACCAAAAAGTGGGGGGAAGACACTATTAAAAAAGCACCAATTTCCCTATTACCCAGAGATAAGCAGTATTAAGATTTTACAGCATACCACTTATCCCTCACAGTTTTGTGCTTTTCAATGAAATTTAAAATGTAAATCTTGTAAGTGTTGCATATTTCACTTTAAAATAGATGTCCAGACTTGGATGTTTTTAAAAATGAGATTACTTCCATTTATCAACTATGTAGTTCACAAATCATTTTATACTTAACATGTTCTTGGTCATTCAGTATACATACCCCTCCCCCTTTTTTTTTTCCTGGTTTCTGGCAGACATAGAAAATAATGCACTTTTCCGGGATGATATAGAATGTCAGAAACTAATTATGGAAACAATGGAGTATCATTTATTACCAGAGAGACGGCCCATGTTACAAAGTCCTCAGACAAAACCTAGGAAGTCAACTGTTGGTACATTATCTGCCGTTGGTGGAATAGACTCAACAAAAGGTATTAAATAACCTCTTATATGGGGAAATAGAAAACATCAATTTTGAAATAGTAATGAATATGGCCAAAGAGTTCTTTGGAGAAATGGCTGGCTCCAGCATTGGGGTAGAAAAAGCACGACATAAGCCCAGAGCATCTTGCAGAGCGAGAAAGTAGGAAGTGCTCAGAGACGGAGGGAGACAGGCCAAGGAACAGTCTGTAGGGGCTCCCACTGTCCGGTCTAGGCTAATTTCAGCCTCAAAACAAGTAAATATTATAACCTACTAAATCAATAAGTATTCATGACCGCACTGATTCAAATAAAGGAGAAAGGAAAGCTCTTCCCTATGATAGTAGAATACCTACTAATAACTATAGAAGCAAAGATAGGATTAGAAAAATCACCATTTGGCAGCCATCATAATAATAACTAATTCAATGGATGCTGAGACTAGTAGGTGAAAATTGGGCAACAGGATATTTAGTCTCAAAGGATCTCTCAACCACTTGCTTATTGGTTTCAAAGGGTAAAACAGTATTTTTACAGTGGAGAAACTGGCACACAGCACCTTAACCAAATACTCAAAGGCCATGTTGCCAGTAATGAGACTGACCAACAGATGAGCATTTTATAAGACGCACAGGGAAGAACTCAGCCACACATCTGTGGTATTTATGCAAAAAGTGTATAATCTGGATTTATTCATGAGGAAAAAAACAAATCCCAGTTGAGAGACATGCTATAAAATAACTTTTCTGTAGTATTTCAAAATATCAGTGTCAAAAATACAGAAAAGATTAGGAATTGTTTCAGATTACAGAGACTAGCGAGACATGACAGCTGCTATAATGTGTCGTCTTGAGTTTTCTTTTGGTATAAAAGATGTAACTGGGACAAATGACAAAAACCCAAATAAGGTCTGCAGATTAGATAACAACAGTGCACTAATGTTCATTTCCAGATTTTGGTGATTGCCATATGATTTTGTAAGAGAATTCCCTGTTTTGGGGAAGATGCACTGAAGCGTTTAGGCATACAGGGGCATCATGTCTGCAATGTACTCTTAAACAGTTCAGGGGAAAACCCCACACACATAGAAAGAAAATGTAGTAAAACATAAACAGTTAGGGAATCTGGGTCAAAGGCATCTGGGGATTCCTTGTACCGTTCCTGCAACAGTTGCTATTAATAGTAATAATGATAGAACAAACACTGTACATACTGCCTACCCAGTGCCAGGTATTGTGCTAGAAGCTTTCTGTGTGTTACCTCTCAGTATACATTAATCTCCTTCTGAATTCTAACAGTCTGCCCTCCCCTGACAATACCTCCCTGACTTCAGCTACCTCTCTGATCTCAGCTCATTCTACTTCTCCCCTCCCTCCTTGTGCTTCAGTCCCACTGGCCTCCTAGTTCATCTAATACACCGGACATTATCCCATGTCAGAATTATCGCCCTAGCTATTCCTCTCCTAGGTGCTCTGTGCCTCGATATTGGAAGGCCTAGCAGAACTCACTCGAATCTCTCAGATGTCAAAGAGGGCTTCTATGACCATTCAGTAGCAACCTCTTGCCCATTACTTTCTAATCTTTTGCTTACTACTTTCTACCTCTTTACTCTGCTTCTTGTTTTCTTCATAGCACTTGATACATTTGTTCATGGTCTGTCTACCTCTTCCCCCAAGTAAGCTCCAGAACAGCAAGGACTTTGTGGCGTTCACTAATGTATTCTCAGAGCCCGGAACAGCACCTTGCCCTTAGACAGCATCAGTAAGTATTCGTCTCCTGTGTGAAGAGTGTCCTCTGCCATCTCTGGAATTACTCGCGTGGCTAATGCACTCGATGCATTAATCGTGTCTAAAGGTTTCTCTTCTATATGACATTTCTAAGGAATATAAAAATATGAGCTCTTATAGAAAGCCTTATATTGTTATTTAACTTTCAGGTTTGTAGAGACAGAGATAGATATAGATACAGATGTAGGGATATTATTCCATATAACATATGGCAGAGTGTTATGTATGTATAATGCTTAAGTTCTAAATATAGGCTTGATGACCAAACAGTACAGAAATGCATAAAGTAAGATAACTGATTAGAGTTACAGTGTAAATAGTAGATCTCCACAGTCCAGACAGTCAGCCTGCAGAACTAAGGACTAAGGACCCACTGTGAACCTGGAACTGGAGCTTAGCTTTGTAGTCATTCCTAGCACCGCTTATCTTTCCCTCTCTTTTTCAGGGCTTTAACTGTTATTCCTGTATTAATTATACTCTCAAACTTTGATTTTATTCTTATATTTCCAGCTTGCATAAAATACACTGTTTCATGTTCAACTTTCACCTCAAACTCTGTGTGTTCAAGACTTCTCGGGCCTCATCTCCCAGACTTGAGACCTTGGATTCATAATTCATTGTTCTTCAGTGGACACCAACTCTGGCTCATATAAGTAGATAAGAAGTTTATTGGAAAGCTAATGAGAAACAGGCAGGAACTACATCTTCTTTATAAGTCCTACTTTAGATTTTAAATACTAGATGCAAGCATCCATTTGACCATGTTTAGCTCACTCCTGGATCCTAAACTTCCAAAAACAAAGAAAATGCATATCTGTCTTTTCAGCTTTCTGGGAGATGGGTTCCTGCCTCTCATCAAGACTCATACATCAGTGTAACATTCCCTAAGCCTGGGAAGGGAGCTCAGAGACTAAGCCCCCAAAGCAGACAACGTAAAATCTACCTCGCCCCTCACCCCTTCTCAAACTTTAAAATCAGCAGTCACCAAGTGACTTCTTTCAAATGGGTCTTATTTTTCCAAGTTTCCATTTCTGTCTTTCTAGTTCCAGTTAGCCTCCTGGCAGCCTGCATATTTCAATCATGTTAATTTATGTTGTTAACATGTGCCAGGCATTATGCTCAGCACATGACCTGTATTGTTTTGTCCTAACGGCAGCTCTCAGAGCTGCATGTTAGTATTGCCTTCTTCCACAGAGGAGGACACAAGGCAGAATTTCAGTAACTTTCCCAGGATCACACAACTAATTAGTGATGGAGTGAGGATTCAGTCATTTTGACTCTGGAGGCTGTCCTCTCTGCTTTGTTATTTCTTCTGTTAACCTGCCATTACTCTGCTCAAAACCTCCAGCGATTTTTATTTCTTTCCACAGAAGGTGTAAATTCCTCTTTCTAGGCTTCAGGTCTTCCTGTCATCTGGCCCCCGTGGCTTGACCAACATTATTTCTGAGTCTTTCTTGACAAGCAAATACTCTGACCTTCCATCCTCTTCAGGCCGTCTTCCTGGGCCTTACGTTATTCCTGGGGTCTTTATGATGAAAACCTCTTTGTGTTAGTTGGATAGCAGTCTGATCACTGGTTTCTTGATCTCTTGTGTTTAGTACGGAGCCCAACGAATAAACTGTGGATGGTTCTAAATAGTGTCCAAGAAAATGATAGAACATATTTGTGCCTACTATTTTTAAAGGTTAGTTCTTCAGTATAAGTTAGGGAAGTTCTAGCCCTGACTGGTGTAGCTCAGTGAATTGAGCACGGGCTGCAAACCGAAGAGTGGCTGGTTCGATTCCCAGTCAGGGCACATGCCTGGGTTGCTGGCCATGTCCCCAGTGGGGGCCACGTGAGAGACAACCACACATTGATGTTTCTCTCCCTTTCTTTCTCCCTCCCTTCCCTTCTGTCTAAAAATAAATAAATAAAGTCTTTAGAAAAAAGGTAGGGAAGTTCTAAACTTTTACATAGAATTTTGCAGTTGTTAGGATGTTGTTATGCTTTGATATATATATATATATATATATATATATATATATATTATTAAATATAAGTTTCAGACAGTGTTTTCAGATTTTATATAAGAATTATGTTTGAGCCCTGGCTGGTGTAGCTCAGTGGATTGAGCGCGGGCTGGGAACCAGATGGTCCCGGTTCGATTCCCGGTCAGGGCACATGCCTGGGTTGCGGGCCAGGTCCCCTGTGAGGGCCATGTGAAAGGCAACTATACATTGCTGTCTCTCTCCCTCTCTGTCTCTCTCCCTTCCCGTCTCTCTAAAAAAGTAAATAAATAAAAATAAAATCTTAAAAAAAAAAAGAAAAAGTCCTTTTATCTCTTTGCATATGGGAATTTTATGAAGACTTCATTTGAAAACGGGATTCTGTTGCTGATATTTCTTTTCAAAGATACTATTTAAGGTGTTGGACTAGATGGAACCATTATCTTTTCTTTCCGTCCTTTGTTTAATTATACACACACACGGAGGTAGATTACATACAGTTGAATCTGTAGCTGCGTAGCTGTGTCTACAATAGCCAGTCCTGGTAGGGCACGAATGAGTGGAATAACATGTTAATTCAGGACATACATGAATGATGAGTATTTGTATCTCATCAGTCCATGATCTCACAAATTGAAATGTATTTGTATGCAAAATTTGTATTTTGAGCCTCTAGTGATTCATATTTCTATATCACCTGATGGTGATCACGTCACACCTCATCTCAAAATCTTCTACTGGCTCTCTGTCTCAGTTAGAACAAACCCAAAGTCCTTGTAACAGCCCCAGCCACTCTGCATGCTCTCGCTGCGCACTGTCCCTCATCTCCTACGCTCTCCCCATCACACACCCTGCCAGCCAAACCAGCCTCCTTGCTGTCCCGCAGACACACTAAGCATGGCTTGGGGTCTTTGTACACACTGTTCCCTTTACCGCACCCTCTTTCCCCCAGATATATCCATGTCTGGTTGCCTGACTTCATTTACATGTTCGTTCAAATGTCACCTTATCTGAGAGATCTCCCCCAACTCTCTCTACCATTAATCAATTCAGGTTTTCTTATTAGCATTTAACAATACCCAAACTATATTGTTTCTGTTTCCCAACGAAAGTATTAAGTCCATGAGGGCAGAGCCCTTATCTGTTATGTTCCGTTAAGCACCTGGCACTTAGTAGAAACTCAGTATATATTTATTGAACAGATGGATCTGGTTCAGTTCCCTGGTGATGGCTCATCAGTAGATTGTGGTATCATATCTGACTGCAATAAAAATACCATGAATTTGAATAGGGGGTAAGGAAGAAAAATTCTTTTTCAAATATATTTTCAGTCCATATTATTGAAAAATGTTTTAAGTACAGGAATATGTGCATTTCATATAGTTTTTAATAAACTGTATGACCTCAAAACACTGCCTCTGAAACTTTTAAGACGAGAGCTACAGTGCTATTTCTCCCCCTCACTCCCCCTCCTATCTACTGAGAAGAGCTGTGAGTAAACTAGATGTCCGTATCATAAATTTTTTGCTTAGTTAAATTTGCATGTTTAAGATGTGTGCTTACGTTTCAGTTAATGTGTCATTTTTAAGTCATTTCTTTCCTGCCTCTTTGTAGGTGTGGCTGTACTGGAAGGCCCCGTGTATGCAGTCAGAGGGCATGATGGCAGGAGCTATCTGAACACAGTGGGAAAGTGGGACCCTCAGGCTCACCAGTGGAATTTTGCTGCCGCCATGTCCACGCCCAGGAGTACAGTAGGTGTGGCAGTACTCAGTGGAAAGTAAGAAAATACTTAAAGTTCTACTTAAAGCACAATAAACTAAATTTACTGTGCTATGTCATATCCAACATAAAAACTGATGCGGACCCTGGCCGGCAGGGTCTGGGTGTTGTGGCTGCGATGAACAAATGCACACGGACTACAGAAGTCCTGTGGAGAAAAGGGACAGCACGGCCACTCTCTGAGTGAGAGAGAGAAGGCCCCAACCCCTGCCCAGACAGGCTTTTATTGCTTTTCTGGGTACATTACATCAAGGACGATCTTCATTTACTATGCACAGGTTTGCTTTAGGTGGTTACCTTTTACAGAAAACAAAGGAGAGGATATTGCTAATTACATCAAAGAAGAAGGATATTTGCAAATGCAAAGAGAAAAATGGTTGAACTGGTTACACTCCATACTTGGGAGGTTTAGCTCAGACTTTTGGAAGTTACTTTAAAGATACGCAGTAAGCATTTGCTGCCTCGATTCAGGGTGAGGGAATTTTAGCAAAAGCAAGTCTCATAGCAGCCTAGATACAGTGCAAGTCTGATTCTGCATGGGGGAACCTATCCATGGGTGTGGGTCGGTGTGCCGGACCAAGCTCCCCACTGGCCTTTCCAAGTGGGGGATGGGCTGTATTTCCCACTGCCAAGCAGAACGGTCCCCTATAAAAAACATACCTAAATAAATCACAAAAGAGAAATACTTTGAGTGATGTAAACAAATGTTTAAACATGGAGGTGTAGGTAAACACAGCTCACCTCCTTGCACAACCACATCGGAATTACAGACCAACGCTCACTCTGAACTGTCAGAAATCAAGTTGAATGGAAGACCATCAACTATGGAACTAAAGAAACCACACCCATCCAGAAGAGTAAGAGACATGGGGAGGCAGAGATGTGGAGACAAGCAGACATGGAACGGGTGGTCCCTCACACATGTATGGTAGATAAAAATTCAGGAGGAATATCTTGGGAGCAAGGGGTCCCAGCCGCACACCCATGTCCCCCCAGCCCAGGGTTAAAGTGTCAGGAAGATAAGCCCCCACAACTTCTGGCTGCAAAACCATCAGGGATTGAGTTGGTGGAAAAAACTGCTGGACTCCCGAGCAGTTCCTCTTAAAAAGTCTGCATATGAACTTAGACTCACTCCCTCTGAGCTCCAGCACCACCAGTGGCAGCTTGAAAGGCACTAATGGCATATAGGGAGGAACTGAAGTGTCTGGCCTCAGGGCTTATACTTTGCCCACCCCTGGCATTTATCTGAGGCTCTTCCCCACCCAATTACAGCCTTCCCCCAGCCCTCCTACCTCTGGCTAAGCAGCCTCAGGCCCGGCACTAGCAGCAGCCAGCTTTGGATCACAGTTTGGCTCCACCCAGCACAAGTAGCAGCCAGCTGAAGATTACTTTGTAGCTCGCACTGAGTGGCCCCAGGCAGAACACAGGTGGGGGCTTACTTTGGCCTGCACCACCCAGGAAACTCCAAAGCCTACATATCCAGTGGACAGCTACAGACTAGGTTGGAGCACCACCAGCCTGCCCCTGCACAGCTGATCCTCTATGGAAGGCAGAGGTTGGTCATCAATTGTACAGCCAATTCTTGCAGCTGATTGGCCTGGGTAAATCCCTCCAACAGATCTACCAACAGTAATCAAGGCTCAAATATAAGAGGAGGCTGTACTCAGCCCACACAGAGGGAGCACCTCAAGTCCCCAGTTAGGGTGATAGTGGAGGCAGGGCCACTGGACCCTACAGGCCATGCTACCAAAGCAGGGAGTCATAGCAGCTCTACCTAATACACAGAAACAAACATGAGGCTGCCAAACTGCAGAGACAAAGAAACATGGCCCAAATGAAAGAACAGATCAAAACTCCAGAAAAAGAATTAAACAAAATGGAGATGAGCAATCTATCAGATGCACAATTCAAAACACTGGATATAAGGGTGCTCAAGGAACTGAGCGAGTCTTCAACAGCATAAGAAAGATTTGGTGAGAAATGATGGATATAGTCATGGAAATGAACAATTTACAGGAAATCAACAGTAGAGTGGATGAAGCCAAGAATCAAATCAATGATATGGAACAGAAGGAAATAAAAAACAACCAAGCAGAACAACAAGAAGAAGAAAAATTCCAAATTTTAGATAGTGTAAGGAGTCTCTGGGACAACTACAAGCATACCAACATTCGCATCATAGGGGTGCCAGAAGGAGAATAGAAAGAGCAAGAAATTGGAATTCTATTTGAAAAAATAATGAAAGAAAACTTCCCTAATTTGGGGAAGGAAATAAATATGCAAGTCCAAGAAGCACAGAGAGTCCCAAACAAGATGGACACAAACAGGTCTACACCAAGACACATCACAATTAAAATGCCAAAGATACAGATAAAGAGAGAATCTTAAGAGCAGCAAGAGAAAAGCAGTTAGTTACCTATAAGGGAGTTCCCATAAGACTATCAGCTTATTTCTTAAAAGAAACTTTGCAAGCTAGAGGGAATTGGCAAGAAATAGTGAAAGTCATGAAAACTAGGGACCTGCAGCCAAGATTTCTCTACCCAGCAAAGCTATCATTTAGAATCAAAGGGCAGATAAAGAGTTTCCCAGACAAGAAAAAACTAAAGGATTTCATCATCACTGAACCATTATTATATGAAGTGTTAGAGGGACTTATTTAAGAAAAAGAAGATCAAAACTATAAATAATAAAATGGCAATAAGCACATACCTACCAGCAATTGAATCTAAAAAACAAACTAAGCAAACAAGAAGAACAGACACAGAATCATAGATATGGAGAGCATTTTGATGGCTGCCATATGGGAGGCAGTGTGTGAGAGAACGGGTGAAAAAGTGAGGGGATTAAGAAGCACAAATAGGTAGTTACAGAATAGCCATGGGGATGTAAAGTACAATATAGGAAATGGAGTAGCCAAAGAACTTACATGTATAACCCATGGGCATGAATAATGGTGTGGGGATTGCCTGAGGGAGTGGGGGCTGCTGAATGGAGAGGAGCAAGTGGAGGAAAAAATGGGACCACTGTAGTAACACAATGAATAAAATATTTTAAAAAGCAAATTTTAAAATAGACTCTAAGAGGTCTAAATAGAAATGTCTCTGCAGTAAGTTGACATGTGCAGCCTTTTTGAAGACTTTCTTGGTACCATTTAGGGACATGGACGGGGCTCCAGGCAGCCCAAGAAGCATGTGCATTCTCATCAACCAGCATTTTGCTAGGCTTGATCTAACAAAATAGCAGTGTTTGAAACTATTTTGTTAGTTTCCATTATTAGGTACATAGTCATAATCAGGAAAAAAATAGAAGCTATGTTGTTAAAAAAAAAAAAGCTTGCCACTGATTGAAAAAATTCTCTCTACCATTTTCTGATTTAGAACAAATCATTTCTCCATATCTCAATTTTTTATATCTATAAAATGAAAAGACTGGATTAACTACTGTTTTGTTATTTTAATTTATTTTACAATGTTTCCTGATGATAAACAGTTTTTTTTTGGGGGGGGAGAATTGTTTCGAAGAGTTTCATTCTGTATGTAATAATTTCAAAGTGTTAAAATGTTTCTTCCTACCATGTTTGACAGAAAGAAGCTTTATTTAGACTTCCAATTGCTCAGGCTACTTTTAAGCCACTGGCTGACAAATATTTTTGGCAGTAGAATCTCTCTTTCAAATGAAATCTTAACAAAATCCTCATATTTAAGGCAAATGGAGTTTCGAATTATTGTAAGCTTACTTTAAATTTATTATAAGTTCAAGTTTATAATATTTACTTATTATAAATTTCAATGTAGGAGAATAAGTCTGTTTTCAAGATTATTTCTATGCTTTGTTTTGGTAGTCCAGTATGAAGAATATCCTGATTCACAAATAAGCTGAAAATAGTAACAGTTATTTTAACTACTAGAGCAATTTAATTGGAATCTCAGGAAACTTGTTAAATTGTTCAAGTAGTCTGCAGGTAGGAGAAAATTTTTTTTTCTAAGTTTAATCTGAAATATCCCCTACCAACCATTGGCATTCTTGATCATAATTTTAAAAGTCAGGCAAGACCTAATTTTAAAAGTTAAACAAGGCCTAAATCTTACATTTTAAAATATTTAGTACAAAACTATCATAATTTGAGATACTATTTCTTTTTTTATTCTAATAGGTACTGTCATGCAAAAGAAAGATGAGTTCCGAATCTTGTATGGTATTTAGTTAAGCCAGGTGATATTTTTGAAAATTAAAACTTGAATTTCAAATGAACCATTTTTGGGGACCCTCTTAAGTCCTGACAGAATCCTGTTCTTAGAATACAGTTTGAAGACTATTGCTTGAGATAATGAGTCTTCAGAAAGTGTTACTGATACAATTTAGCCCTTAATATTAGCATAGTATAAATGTTGTTTGTACATCTGACATTTCTTAAAAATGCCATTTTCTAAAAGAATGAAAATAGTCATCTCACCTTTAACAGGAACCTAATCAACAAAATGAACACGCAAGCAAATCAGAGCCAAAGACACTGAAATTGACAACAGGCTGACAGTGACCAGAGGGGAGAGGGGAGGGGATAAAGGGGGAGAGGGTGAAGGGTTTACAGGAACAACTACAAAGGACACATGGACAACAACAAGGCGGGTGGAAACAGGGGAAGGGGGTGGGGAGGGCTGGAGTGGTGGGGAGGGAGGGGTGGGAGGAAAAGGCAGAAAACTACTTGAACAACAATTTTAAAAAAAGAAAAAAACTCCACCAATTTCAAACAAAAGTCTTAATTGGGTATGCTAGCCTTATCAGTAAAATGTAAAATTATCTATAATAAACCCATCTAACAAGCCCAGCTGGTGTAGCTCAGTGGATTGAGCGTGGGCTGGGAACCAGAGGGTCCTGGTTCAATTCCCAGTCAGGGCACATGCCTGGGTTGCAGGCCAGGTCCCCAGTGAGGGCCATGTGAAAGGCAACCACACATTGTTCTTTCTCCCTCCCTTCTCCTCTCTCTGAAAATAAATAAATAAAATCTTTAAAAAAAATAAATTTTCTTTAAAAAAATAAAATAAAATAAACCCATCGAACAAATGAACAAAAAAAGGAAGAAAATGGGACAGAATTCATTTTTCCCTCAATCATTTATACCATATTGTTCATGTGTAAGGTGCTGTTCAAACTACTGTAAAGGTGATCACTAATAATCCGCTGGGGCAGGGCTTCCAGATTTTAGGGATGATGAAATCCAGGCAGCTGGAGGTTAAATAACTTGTCCACAATCACAAATGGTAAGTGACAAGTGGCAGGACCAGGATTCAAACCCGGAGAATCTGACTTCAGAGTTCATGCTCGCTACCGCACTTTTCATGGCGAAGACCTGCGAATTCATTGTGAAGAGGGCACGGTGCCTTGAGGCCTGTTGTAAAGTGTGTGCGTGTGAGCACGTGCGCACGTACTTTCAATTAGTGGTATTTTCTAATTGTTGATGCCTTCTAATACTCTGTGATCACTATTGAGATAATTATTCCCTCAAGTGCTGATTAAAGATTACGATAGTTAAATATTAAGAAAAGTAACACAAATAAGTAGGTTTTAATAGATTAAAAAGTTTCAAATAAATTTAAATTTTCATATTACAATATAGCTTAAACTTAGAGCACAATATTGTTACAACCTTATAGCTGTTTAATATATGGTCATCCTCTTATTTAAAAACCAGTTTGAGTGGCATTGTGTGCTTTAAATTATGGATTTAAAGTATGAAATCTGTCTTTTAAATATGTATATTAACCAAATATAAATACTTAATGTTTTAATGGGCAGAAATTTGATACAGTTCAAATATTTCTTGAGACTATAAAGATAGTTAAATATTAACTAAGGCCCCTATAAATTAAAACTGTATTATCTTTAGTGTTAGCAACGAACTGAATTTATTACTTTAAAAAACCTAATAGAGGGGAGGGGAGAGCATGCAGACAACTGTAATTGAACAACAATAAAGTAATTATTTAAAAAAAAAACCTAATAGAAAAATATCTAGGAAGAGCTTCCTAAGTAAATAGTGAGTACAAGAGGATCTTATGCTTCATAAAAAACATTTCAATCTTCAAATATTTAAAATATTTTACATATATTTAGAGTAAAAGACTTTCAAATTAGTATTATATATTAATTGATAATGAACTAAAATTGACTAAGGCAACATTTAGCTCATTAACATACCACATTTATATTAGGTAACTTACAGTACCCTTATCTGCAGTAATTTAAATTAATGGAAGATCACTGTTTACATACAGTAAATATTAATTTACATACCATTGTTTCAAGCTCTCCTTTATTCTATTTTATTAATACAAGTACATCCCAGATAACTGTTCATTGTACAACTGCTCATTAATGTAACTCTGTGTCCTGGTTCCGCTTCTTAGTGAGTGACCCCATGCAAGTCTCTTAACCTCCGTGAGGTCCAGGGTCTCAGCTGTGAAATGGGGATACAAATGGTTTCTCATAGCATCACTGTGATGATGAGATAAATACATGTGAAGTGCCTTACCTGTGGTAGGTGCTCAGCGAAGGTTAGTTTCTTTCCTTTATAACAAAATCCTATTTTGGTTATTGAAGACATAAGGCATGGTTTATTTATACACCATATTTTCTATATTCTAAGACACATTTTAACATCTCTAGAAATGCAGTGCACCTTACCATCAAAGGTGATGTGTCAAACAGATGTCAAACAGATGGCAGCTGTGCGACAGTTGTCACTGCTTTCATGTGAGCTTTTTTTATGTATACGTGGTGATATCTGACATATACGTATATATGATATACACATATGTCATTTAAGTGGTAGCGTATCACTTTTCTAGTGAAACATACATTGACAGTGTGTCTTATAATCAACGGCACTTTAAATTCAAAGAAATACCATAAGAATAACCTTTGTCTTCAGCATAGCACTATTCCTTCTCTACCACTCTGTGTGTTCTTTTCACAGACTTTATGCAGTTGGTGGTCGTGATGGAAGTTCTTGTCTCAAGTCAGTAGAGTGTTTTGACCCTCATACTAATAAGTGGACACTCTGTGCACAAATGTCAAAAAGGAGAGGGGAGTAGGAGTCACCACCTGGAATGGACTGCTGTGTGCTATTGGAGGACACGACGCGCCTGCATCCAACTTGACTTCCCGACTGTGTGGAAAGGTAATTTCTTGTGCAGGAAAACTAGGAATAAAAAAGAACAAGTATAATCCTCTGACACTTTCAGAAAGACTAGTAATCCTTTAGTATGCATCCTCTACAGTTTTCTGTAGGAGCTTTGTAAATACGGAATCGTCTGCTCTGGCCATCTCTCAGTCAGCTTCCTCAGAGCCTCCTCAGGTTCTTCTCTCATCTTATAACTGCCTACTAAAACTGACTTTAGAATTGGTTATATAATTTATTAATTGAATCATAAGAAAAACATTCATTGTGTACTGTTTTCTACTGGACACTGTACCTAATGAAAGAAAAGGAGTTCCATGAATTTCAGAGATAATGAATTAGGGGCTGGAAACTAAATAAGAGAAAAGGGGTGAGGCATTCCTAACACATTTTGATACAAAATGAAATAATACAATAAAAGGTTCATGAGGTTTAGAAGCTTTTCAAGTCATCCAAACTGGCCTCATGAAACTCAAGCTTGGGGCCAGGTAAAGAAACCTAATGTCAGTAGAAGAGTTGTACAGTAGTTCAGGCTCCATCACTTATGTTCAGTCTAGTTCAAGGAATAGAGAAAATTGAGTGGATTTAGGTGAGCCAATAGGAGCACATATGAACCCTCCAGAGCAGAAAGGAATATGACTCATTCAGAAATGGAAAGGCAGCCACTCGAGTAGAGAACAAAGTGACAGAGAGTAGCAGGAAAGAAGGAAGAGTAGGTTGGAGGCAGGGGCAGGTGATATAAAGTACTGAGGCTTTATTAAGAATTTTGGGAACTTCCAGTCAAGATGGAGACATAGACAGACAGGTTTCACCTCCTTGCACAACCACAGAGAGAATTACAACTAAACCTCAAAACAAATAATATCCAGAACTGTCAAAAAATTGAACTATGGAAATCCGACAAGCAAGGATTTAAAGAAGCCACTTTCATCCAGATGGGTAGGAGGGGTGGAGACATGAAATGGGCAGAGAGGCGAGGAGACATGGTGGGGTGTGGAAAGGCAGTGGCAGCAGTGGAACAGGTGGTCCCACATTCACAGGTGGTGGGTAAATATCAGGAGGGAACCTTGGGAGCAAGCGGTCCCAGCCCCAGGCCAAACCACACAGTCCAGGGTTCTAGCTCTGGGAAGATAAATCCCCATAACTTCCGGCTGGAAAAACCAGTGAGGTTTGGGGTGGTGGAAGAAATTACCAGATTTTCAGTAAACTCTGCTTAAAGGACCTGCATGGTTTTAGAATGTATGCAGATCCTCCCTCTCTGGGATTCAGCACCAGGGCACCAGTTGGAAGGGCTCCAGTCACATACAGGGAGCAAGTGAAATGACTGGAAACAGGATGAGAGCTGGGAAAACCTCCAGAAGCCAGGCAGCAGCACTCCTCTCTCTGAGCCCTCCCCCCACACAGCCACAAAGCAATTAAGCAGGTTGCCCGACCCTGGCGTTACCTAAGGCTCCATCCACCCCACACAATTTACAGGTCCCTTTTCTATAATAGGTCATGCTACTAAGACAGGGAGTCAAAGCAGCTCTACCTAATAATACACAGAAACAAACACAGGGAGGCTGCCAAATTTAGGAGACAAAGAAATATGGCCCAAATGAAAGAACAGAACAAGAAAACTACAGAAAAAGAACTAAATGAAACAGAAATAACCAACCTATCAGAGGCAGAGTTCAAAACGCTGGTGATCAGGATGCTCAAAGAACTCACTGAGTATGGCAACAACATAAAGGAAGAAATGAAGGTTACACTAAGTGAAATAAAGAAGAATCTACAAGGAACCAGCAGTGACGGGAAGGAAGCTAGGATTCAAATCAACAATTTGGAACACAAGGAAGAAATAAACATTCAATCAGAACAGCAAGAATAAACAAGAATTCATAAATGAGGAAAGCATAAGAAACCTCTGGGACATCTCCAAATGTACCAACATCCAAATCATAGGATGCCAGAAGGAGAAGAGGAAGAGCAGGAAATTGAAACCATATTCGAAAACATAATGAAAGAAAACTTGCTTAATTTGATGAAATAGCCATACAAGTCCAGGAAGCGCAGAGAGTCCCAAACAAGTTGGACCCAAAGAGAACCACACCAAGACACATTGTAATTAAAATGCCAAAGGTTAAAGATAAAGAGAGAATCTTAAAAGCAGCAAGAGAAAGGCATAGAGTTACCTACAAAGGAGTTCCCATAAGACTATCAGCTGACTTTTCAAAAGAAACTTTGCAGGCAAGAAGGGACTGGCAAGAACTATTCAAGGTGATGAAAAGCAAGGACCTACATCCAAGATTGCTCTATCCAGAAAAGCTATCATTGAGAATGGAAGGGCAGATAAAGTGCTTCCCAGGCACAGTAAAGCTAAAGGAGTTCATCATCACTGAACCCTTATTATATGAAATGTTAAAGGGACTTATTTGAGAAAAAGAAGAAGATAAAAACTATGAACACTAAAGTGATAACAAACTCACAACTATCAACAACTGAATCTTAAAAAACAAAAACAAACAAACAAACAAACAAAAAAAAACTAAGCAAGTAACCAGAATAGGAACAGAATCGTAGGTATGAAGATAATTTGGAGGGTTATCAGCTGGGATTGCAAAGAGGGAGAAGAGGGGTGAGACAGGTACAGGGATTAAAAAGCATAATTGGCAGGTACAAAATAGATGGGGATATTAAACATAGTATAGGAAATGGAGAAGCTAAAGAACTTATATGCAAGACCTATGGACATGAACCCGGGAGGGGGAAGATTGCTGGAAGGCATGGGGGTCCTGGGCGGAGGTGGGCAAAGAGGAAAAAATTGGGACAACTGTAATAGTATAATCAATAAAATATATTTTAAAAAAGAATTTTGGATAAAGAGCAATGGGAATTTAGTGTTTATCTGTGTATTATTCAATAAATTAGAAATAACTAAAAGAAGAATAAAAAGTGAAATGAAGGTTTGCTGGTAATAATGATTGCTTTCTGTGAAATAAACAGAGTTGGGTTTTTTGTTGGTTTGTTTTTTGTTTTAGGGTGGGTTTTTTGGGTTTTTTTGAGAAGGAAGGAATGTTATACCTGCATTTAACCTGTATTGGGGAGAAAACAATTCAGGCCATGCTTACTGCATATTATAATTGAGGAAAGGAATATGGAAGTTTTTATGCACTTTGTGCCATAACTTATCACAGGTTCACCACTGTAGTGCACACATACAATGAAAAGTTGTTTGTTGATATGAGAGGTAGTAGAAGCACATCATCTAAGCATGTATCTGATCTTAGATACACAGTTTTAGTCAGTTCTAATAAACATATTTCATGAAAGGTGCAAGAAGGTCCCAAAATGAACTGCTACCATAATTGAAGCTGTAAGTTATCTTACAGGGCTAAATGTAATTTCAACTCCGTAACAGTTGAGGAGTAGTTACATTTATACAGTCCTAAAATTATTTCAGCCCTTTGAAGGCAACCACGAGGCTATTGTGGCCCCCGGTGAAAATGAATTGAAATACACACACACACACACACACACACACACACACACACACCCCATGTCTTCTTTAGCCATTCTTTTATCAGTGGATACTTAGGTTACTTTCATATCTTGACTATTGTAAATAATGCTGCAATGAACATGGGCTGCATATATCTTATCAAATTAGTGTTCTTTTTTTTTTTGGATAAGTGCCCAGAAGTGAAATTGCTGTATCATATGGTATATCTATTTTTTGTTTTTTGAGGCATCTCAAATACTGTTTTCCATAGGGACTGCACCGGTTTGCAGTCCCACCAACAGTGCACAATGATATATCCACTAAAGACTTGATATCCAAAATATATATATAAGAAACTCACACAACTCAATACCCCCCCAAAAAAAATCCAATCAAAAATGGGCAGAGTACATGAAAAGTCATATCTCCAAAGAAGACATACAAATGGCCAACAGACATATGAAAACATGCTCAACATCACTAATCATTAGGAAAATGCAAATCAAAACCTCAGTGAGAACCACCTCACACCATCCAGAATGGCTGTAACAAAAAGTCAAAATCGTGTTGGCGAGGATGTGGAGAAAAGGGAACCCTCGTGCACTTACTCTGTTTTTGGTAAAACAGATCCTCTCAGTTTTGTCCAATATCAAAATATATAGCGTCAACATGATAAAGTCACCTCTTAATTAAATATAAGAAAACAAGAGGGAATGTTCAATTTTATAACATAATTAAAATCCAGAATTATCTTTAAAGTGTAAGTGTCATACTACTGAAATTATTAGTCAGTCTGCCACCATTTGCTGGCTGGGAAATTGATGAGCCGTAGCACTGCCAGGGCTGACGGGGCCACAAGAGGGCTGCAAGAAAGGGAGACGAGACTGTGGGAAATCAGATGCAAAGACGGTAGTCAGAAAAATTTGAGCTGCTTACCCATACGTGACCAATAATTTTTAAATACTCAAGCCACTGACATTTGGGAGCAGATCGAATGGCTGGCCATAACCTAATTAAGATGGTCATCCTAAATTACATTAACAAGTAAGAAACTTGACCTGGCAAGTTTATTAACAAAAAGTTCAACTGTGTCTGTTTCTGGGAGGGTCTAGCACTTCTACGAATGACTTTGGAGATCTTTCTTTTCATCATCACCAATAACAGAAACAGGAGTTTTGTGCCCCAATACAGTATCTGGTACATAAAGTTCAAATGTTTCATTGAGCCAAAGTTTTTCTTACAAGAAGCGATGGTAAGTACTGTTAGTAACCCAAAACTTAGGAGAATCTCGACGGTCACAGACCTTAACTGCTTATGTAGGTACCACGATGTAGGGTCATAGGTATGAATGTGTAAGGAGAGAACCACAATGTAGGGCAGTAGGTATGAATGAACTGTCCCATGGCACAGGTAGTGTGTGGTATAGAGTATCAGAGAGAAAAAAGAAAATGGTTGTTGAGAGGGCTTCAGTGAGAAAGAAGGTCGATTTCAGTGAAGCCTTAATGGATCCAATTCAAAGAGGTAGAAAGAAAATTGTGTGAGAAAACCTGAGGGGAATATCACTGAAGCAGAACTTTGTGGGCTGTATTGAGGATGTGTGGCTGGTTGTGAGGGTCCGTGCTTGAGAAGAGCAGGAGTTCTTACTGGGGGAAAAGGGTGGGGTCAGGGTGGGGGTCTGTGAAGGTCCAACTGAAGAGTTTGGTAGTGAGAAGCCAGTGGAGACTTTGAACCAAGACAGTGGTACAATAATAAAAAGTTCATGTGGCAGCAGGTAGGGACAGGATAAGTTGAGTCAGAGACAGAAGTGGTGAAGGCTTGAGTGAGAACTACAGGATTTCATTAGAAATGATGTGATTCCCTCCCATCAGCCTTCCACCATGGCGGATAACCAGGAAACCCAAAACGAGATAGAAGAATCTCTTTGTCTGAGATGTATTTGATCTAAGCACTTAGGCCAGTTATAAGGAAATCTGTTAGCCAGTATTTGAGACTTATTATTACAGAGAATTAATACTTTATGCTGAATCACTCTGTATCAAAACCAATAACCTATAACCACATAGCTATTTTATGTGCATGACACTTCTATTACTGTTCTAAATGTACCTAAATGAGAACTTATAACCATAGTATCTGAAAAATTAATATTTTTATTCAGTGTTCCAACAAATGGATGCGAGGACATTTGTATAGGGAATGAAATGAGATTACAAAGTCTTAAGCCGCCACCTATTCCACTACCAGCCTTGATCAAAAGCAGGAGGTGCCTGCATTGTATTTAATAAATTCTCTAAGCTAAACTTTCTAGCTGGTTGTCATGACAACATGGACTATTCACAGTGTAGATATTTAGTGTATTGGGTGTTTTGAGAAAAGCTGCTAATTACAAACAGATTCTTTGATTTAAATGACTTAGAGGTCACTCCTAGAATATTGTAAGTAGATAATGGCGTTAGAATCGATTATTTGTTCAAAGAGATAGAGCAGTGATCAAAACAACTGATCCAAATAGAGAATAACTGAGAATTCTCTATAACTGAAGTCTGATGTGCTTTTAAAATCCTCTCATTGGTACAAAGCAGACTTTCTTAATACTTTATATTAATCACTCTTTCCTAAATGCTAATGTTTTATTTCTCTTAGGTCAAATGCATAGATTGTTAGTATGCTCAAAGTAGTCCTTCTTTGAAAACTATTCTTTCTACACGGTTATTTTCACTATTAATTGCCTAGTGTCTAGGGTACATTTTTTTAAAATTTATTTTTAGAGAGAGGAGAAGAGAGGGAGAAAGAGCAATGTGTGGTTGCCTCTCACATGGTCCTCACTGGGGACCTGGCCTGCAACCCAGGCATGTGCCCCGACTGGGAATCAAACCGGGACCCTCTGGTTCCCAGCCCACGCTCAATCCACTGAGCTACACCAGCCGGGCTATGGTACATTTTTTTTTAAAGGAAAATAAGTGAGAGATTTAGGAGTTGTTTCTTATCCATAATACGTTTATCTTCCTACACTTAGCACCCCACACTTCTGTCTCACTGTCATAGAGTTTATTCATGAGGTTTGTTTCCACTCCTGGGAGTTGAATGGATTGTGTTTATCATTTATTTACTTTGCTAAAAAGCAGTGGGGTGGGTCTAGACTTTCAGTTATGCACAGAGAAGGCAGTCAATACGTGGGAAGCTCCTGTTCCCTCTGGAGGAAGTAGATGCCAGGCATGCAGTTAAGCTCTCTGAGATAATACTTCTCTTACAGGGCCTCTCAAGATAATACTTGATATTTTCTCCATTGCTTACAAAGTTGCTTTTAAATATTCAGCATTTCCTCACATCTATATTGCATATCCTTTTGCCCAAAACAGCATGCTTCATGTAGGACAATTCCTGAGCTATTAAAAAAAAACACCTTTTTCACAATATATATAAATATTGAATCATTATGTTGTACGCCTGCGATTAATATAATGTTGTATGTCAATTATATGTCAATTATATCTCAATTAATAAAAGAGAAAAAATCACCTTTAAAGAGAAGTGGCTAATACATAATTTTGTGATGTACTCATGTGATATGGGGTGTCTATGAAAGTTTGAACTCGAGAGCATTATATAAGTGAAATAAGCCAGGTGGTGAAAGACAAATACCATATGGTCTCACCGTAAGTGGAACTTAATCAACAAAACAAATAAGCAAGCAAAATACAACCAGAGACATTGAAATAAAGAACAGACTCATGGTAATCGGAGGGGAGAGGGGAAAGGGACAATGGGGGAAATAAGGGGAAGGGTCATCAAGGAACTTGCATAAAGGACACATGGACAAAGACAAAGGGGGTAGGATCAAGGGTGGGAGGTGGGGACAGGTGGGGGGGTGTGGTGGGGTGAAAACAGAGACAAGTGTTCTTGAACAACAATAAAAAAAATAATAATAAATAACAGAAAGTTTAACATCAGGAGCGGGGCTTGGGGGAAGGGACCAGGCCAGCAGTTGGCCTGGGGCAGCAGCTCTCTGCCAGCAAGCATGGACCATTTCAGTGTTTGACTAACTGGTCTAGTTAGTATTATCACTTTTACCTACAAATCCAACATATATGTCTTCTTGTTTCTTTTCAGGTTGCTCCACTGTGCCTAGGAAGAGTCGGGGCTTGCGTTGTGACTGTAAAATTATAATTCAGTGTTTTGGTTTCTAAATGAAGATATCCTCTTCTTTTATGAATTTAGTACATTTATCCTACTATCAATGGAGACATTTTTAGTAAATTTGCAGTGCCACATTCCTGGGCACAAGGTGCCTGATCTGAAAGTGAAGATCTGAAAACAAGGGAGGATGAACCAGAATCACGTACTTTCATGTCTTAGTAAATCAAAACCACGGCTGGCAGATTCTGAACATATGGTCCTCACATGAAATGTGGGAACAAACACACTGTTCCTAAACACAGCCTTGTTAATTGGGAATTTCATCATACTTCATAATTTCTTAAGTCAAACACACCTTATCACTTTATCCAAAGATTTCTTTTATTACAGTGCAAATACACTAGATAAAACTTGCAACATTATCCTTTGTGACATTATCATACATGAGTTACAGTAATTTTTATCCATTTGTTTGTTTGTTTATTTAACCACAGCCACTCTTTTGATGATACACTAAGTACTATGCCATTTAGTTTTTTCAGAAATAGCTGTATTTATATGGGCTTTGGTTGTAGATTTTATTTCTAAAATCGGGTTAGTCAGTGAATAAGAAAAACATTAAAGAGTTAAAACAATAATGACCAAGGAAAAACTTGGTATGATCATTGGGGTTTATTTAAATATTCGTCCTATCACATCTAGATGCACCAGGAAGAATGTGTTATGATATTCTCAAATTGGAATTGAAACATGGTGTTTTGCGATAAGATATGCAAATTGATGTAGAGAAAATAAATGTTACCTATCCTGTAATATTCTTTCACCTAACATGTATTTAATTGCATGAATTTGTTTTCTTTTATAAGAGATGTTTTGATTTTGTCTTTTGATAGTGACAAAACCGATGGAACACTCGGAGGTTTTCAAATCTGTGTTTGCCTCCCCTGCCTCGTTTCTTACGTTTCGCCCACTAGTGACCCTTTGTGCTTCTTTGTCATCAGTCTGGGGGGAGTGGGCTTCCTGAATGTTTGGAAAATACGTTTAAAGTGCTTCTTACCCAATGTTTTGTACATTTATAAACACTAATTACATTTGTGAATGTTAATACTCTCAGTGCATTGTTTCTTGTTTGCAAAAATGCACTGGGCAGTAACATTTTAAGATAAACCCGTTAAGGTATAAGTCATTAATTTATATCTTAATATAAAAATGAGTATAATCTAAATGCCCATCTTTTAAAATACAATGTTATGGTTAATGTGTTTTTGAAATTTATATCAGGGTAGCCTTTATTTTAGTTGCTTTCTTTAAAAATTAAAACAAACTTTTTTTAGCTAATTTTGAATGTTCATGAAATGTTTCTATATTGTTTCTACCTTGAAAAACAAGACAATAAACACTTCTGTTCCCCTAAATAAAACCCATAGTTATTTTACTTGTGTGGCTGCTAAGAATAGTGATAGTGACAAACATATTACTATATTTATTATGGATATGAATTCAATTATTCCCCTGACAAGGAGGGATCAGCTGGAGTGTGTTTATGTGTTTAGGGGAGCGGAGAGGCGAGGAAAAGATATAAGGAACAAATCAAAGTTTCAATAGTAGAAACATGTCAGTGCATCACCCCTTCTGTGGAGGCTTAGACCTGTGATTTAAAGGAAGTACTTGGACATGTACCATATTTTGCTGTGTGTACAATGCACACCATGTTTTTGGCCCAAACTTTCAGGAAAAAAAATGTTTCATAATTCAACTATTTATTTATATTTAGAAACAATATCCATTATTGTATTCCAGGGTGTTATTTTGCATGCAGATATCATTATTGCTTTCCATAGTTACACTTTTAATGCATAAGCATAAGTAAAAGAATTAAAAACATTTACATAGATACAGAATTAGTACTGCCCATGTATAATGCACATCCTTATTTTTCCCCTCAAAAATTTGGGCAAAAAAGTAAACATTATACACAGCAAAATACGGTACTTGTAATCATTCCTTTGAACACTCAGCATCCACTCTCTGTGCCCATTGTGTCCACGGTGGAGCCAGACTCCTGTGAAAGGGATTGATTTCCCTCTCTAAGAAAATTCCTTTCTTTCCAGGGGTGTCCAACCTGCAGCCAATGGGCCGCATGCAGCCCAGCATGTCTATGAATGTGACCCAACACAAAATTGTAAATTAAGCATGGACATTTCTTTTGCTCATCAGTTTTTGTCAGTTTTGTGTATTTAATGTGTGGCCCAAGACAACTCTTCTTCTTCTAGTGTGGCCCAGAAATACCAAAAGGCATGTGATTCATGAGAAGAACAGTCCTCTGATTTTCTCTCTCACTAAAGGGCCTCTCTGATGCAGTTTTGTAGTCAGTGAGACCTGCTCTCCTGGATACTACTAAAGAGAACCATTTCTTTTCTAGTGATAGAACATTCCCTAAACATTCCTTCTTCTCCTAGTCCAATGTCTAATAAATCTAAAGGAAAATATGGCTCTTCCTTTTATCCATCATCCAACATTGCTGCCTTGACTTTACTATTAGTCTCTCCAATGAGATGTCTAGTTACTCTTTATTTTAACCCCAGTTAATGATCATCTTATGAAAAATAATATTTGGTAATAATTGTTGAATGCTTATTATGATTTAGGAACCAAGTTATTGCATGTATGAATGTACTTAATCCCCTAACAACCTTACAAGATAGGTTCTATTGTTCTTTTTACAGAAAGGAAACTAGAGCACAGAGAGATTAATAATCCCAAGGTTATATATGGCAAGTAAGTGGCAGAGCAGAATTTTAATGTGGGCAATCTCGCTTAGGAGTCAACACTCTTATCATTCTGGCTTCTTGGTAGAAAAAGAGAGGTTTCATTTTATGTGGAGAATCATTCATTTTAGTCAAAAGACAAATAATATTTATGCTTTTTAGAAGTAAAATTTATACCAGTCACACTCATATTAGCAAGTTTTGAGCTCTACCCCTTATAATGTAACTGGCGTGCCAAAACAAACAAACAAAAAAATGGCCCAAATGAAAGAACAGATCAAAGCTCCAAAAATACAACTAAGTGATGAAGAGATAGTCAACCTATCAGCTGTAGAGCTCAAAACACTGGTAATCTGGATTCTCACAGAAATGGTTGAGTATGGTTGCAAAATAGAGGAAGAAGTGAAGGCTATTCAGAGTGAAATAAAGAAAAATATACAGGGATCCAACAGTGAAGGGAAGGAAACTGGCACTCAAATCAATGACATGGAGCAGAAGGAAGAAATAAACATCCAACCAGGACAGAATGAAGAAACAAGAATAAAAAAAAAATGAGAGGCTTAGGAACCTCTGGGAAAACTTCAAATGTTCCAACATCTGAATCATAGGAGTGCCAGAAGGAGAAGAGGAAGGGCAAGAAATTGAAAACTTATTTGGAAAAATAATGAAGAAGAACTTCCCCAATCTGGCAAAGGGAATAAACTTCTGGGAAGTCCAGGAAGCTCAGAGAGTCCTAAAGAAATTTGACCCAAGGAAGCATGCACCAAGGCACATCATAATTACATTACCCAAGATTAAAAATAAGGAGTGAATCTTAAAAGCAGCAAGAAAAAAGGAGACAGTTACCTAAAAAAGAGTTCCCATAAGACTGTCAGCTGACTTCTCAAAAGAAACCTTGCAGGTAAGAAGGGGCTGGAAAGAAGTATGGGAAGTCATGAAAGGCAAGGACCTACATCCAAGATTACTCTAACTAGCAAAGCTATCACTTAGAACAGAAGGGCAGATAAAGTGCTTCCCAGATAAGGTCAAGTTAAAGGGGTTCATCATAACCAAACCCTTATATGTGAAATGTTAAAGGAACTTATCTAAAAAATAGAAGATGATCAACAATATGAACAGTAAAATAAGAACAAACTCCCAACTATCAAAAATCGAACCTAAAAAAAAAACAACTAAGCAAACAATTAGAACAGGAACAGAAATGGAGATCACATGGAGGGTTTCACTGGGGAGGGGGAGGAGGGAAAATGGGGGGAAAGATGCAAGGAATAAGAAGCATAAATAGTAGGTACAAAATGGACAGGGGGAGGTTAAGAATAGTATAGGAAATGGAAGAGCCAAAGAACTTACATGTGCGTCCCATGGACATGAACCAAGGTGGGGGGGGGGTGGCAGGTGCTGGTAGGAGTGGGGTGCAGGATGGAGGGGAATAAACGGGAGAAAATTTTTTTTTTTAATTTTTGTTTCTTAGTATTGGGGAAAATTTTGCTTGAATATGGAATTTTATATACATTTTGCTTAAGAAAAGTAAATGTAAGAAAGCATGACATACATGTGACATACATTTTAAGTTTTATAAATATTAGCTAAATTGCACAGTACTTTGGATGACTGAACCATAAACATTTATTCATCAAAAATAAGCTTTATTGCCTACAAATGAAAGGAAATGGACAAATTCCTAGAAACAAGAAAATTCCTAAAACTGACTCAAGAAATTAAAAATTGAAGTAGATCAAGAAATCAAAAATCTAAGTAAAGAGATTGAATCAATAATAAAAAATCTCCCAACAAAGAAAGTACAGAACCAGATAGAATTCTATCAAACATTTAAAGAATTGACACCAATTCTTCTCAATCTTTTCCCCCCCAGAAAAGAGGAGGAAACACTTCCTAATTTATTCTATAAGGCGAGTATTACCTTGATACCAAAACTAGACAAAGATTATATACCATGACAAGCTAAAATTTATTTCAGGACTACAGGAGTGGTTCAACAAACAAAAATCAATCAGTGTAATATACCACATTAATAGAATGAAGGGAACAACAACTAGAAGAATCTAGAACAATATCATGAAAATAAAGTTCTTTGTTATTAAAAATGGAATAAAGAGAAAACATTTCAATAGTTAAGAAAATGAATTTGACAAAACCCAACACCCTTTCATGGTAAAAACACTCAGCAAACTAGGAAGAGAATGGAATTTTCTCAACCTGTTAAAAGGCATTCATGAAAAACCCACAGCCAACCATATACTAAATGGTAAAAGATTGGAAGCTTTTCTCTAAGATCATAAAAATGCTCAGTTACAACACTGTTAGGCAACATTTTACCAGAAGTTCTACAAGAGCAATTAGGCAAGAAAAATAAAGGAAATCCCAATTAGAAAGAAATAAAACTATTGGCAGCTGATATCCCATATATTAAAAATCCTCAAGAATCCATACCAAAAAAGAAAAAGAAAACAGAAAACTATTAGAGCTAATAAATTCAGTAATGTTACAATACAAAAATCAACACACAAATGTCAGTTGATTTCTATACACTGACAAAAAACTCTGAAAAAAAAGAAAACTATTTTATTTACAATAGCATCAAAAAGAACAAAATACTTGGGAATAAATTCAACCAAGGAGGTGCAAGTGTTGGACACTGAAAAGAACCAAGGATTGCTGAACAGAATTAAAGAAGACCTAAAGAAATGTGAAGATACCCATGTTCATGAGCCAATAATGTTAAGATGGCAATGCTCCCCAAGTTGGTCTACAAATTCAGTGCTATCCCTATCCAAAACCTAATGGCCTTTTTTTTTTTTCAGACATTGGAAAAGTTGATCCTAAAATTCATATGGAATTGAAGGGACCCAAAAGAGCCAAAACAATCTTGAAAAAGAGCAAAGTTGGAAGAATCACATTTTCCAATTTCAAAATTTGTTACAAAGCTACAGTAATCAACACAGCATGGTGCTGATGTTAAGGATAAACATATAGGCCAATAGCATAAAATAGAAAATCCAAAAATACACTATGGTAAATTGATTTTCAACAAGGACGCCAAGACCATCCAACAGAAAAAGAATAGTCTCTTCAACTAACGGTGCTGAACAACAGGGAGGAAGAGAGTGAGGAATGACCATTTAGTGAGTAAGGAGTTTGCAGGTGATGAAAACATTCTGGAACTAATTAGTGGTGATGGCTACACAATATGGTGAAGGCTAAATGTCACTTATGTTAAATTTTATGGATATTTTACAACAGTAAAGACCTTTATTTAGGTATATCACAAATTGTTATTTAAATGTCATAATAATAAGCATTTTATATATAACTAGGATTAACACTCTGCATTTTATAGCCATCTCAAAGACAATTTTTTAAAATGTAATTTGCAAGTAAATGAATTTAAAAATCTGACAGAAGGGCTCTTCAGATCTTAATTCTAGTGTAAAAAGAGTGATAAACAATGAAAAACAGGAGGGGAAAGTTTGGTTGGGCTCTTCCCCAATGCCTGGTACATAACAGCCATTCCATAAATGTTTGTTGCAAGTCAAGATAGATTTTTTTAAATAAACTCTCTATAGTGTTTGGAATTGTTGGCAATATCTCAACTCTTATTCAGGAACAAATATTAAAATGATAATAATTTTACTGTGACTAGATTATTCATTCACATGGAATATTTTCATCCTATTTGATTTTTTAATTAGAGTAAAAAAAATCAAATGCTGTAAAATATTTAAAGCCTACTTTTGGCATTTCATCCTTCCATATCTCAAATACCTTTATCTATCTAAGAATTACACCAACTCCCCCAGCAGAGACCCTTATTGAAAGGCCTAAGAAAGAAAGTATTGTATCCATTATAATGGTATAGTAGGGCCCAAGCAACTCTGACACCTTGTGTTTCACTTACAAAGTATTGATCAATACTTCATGACTAGCCATGACAGTCCCCCTATTTCACCAGCCCTGGGTGTTATTTCCTTTGAGCTAGTGAGGTCCATCTAGAAAGTGAAGCCAGGGGAGCTTAGAAAGCATATTCAGTGCCCTTGGTGCTTGCCCAGGCTGAAGTTGATTCCATTTGATGACATTTCTTTTTAGGTAATAAATAATTATATTTAATTGAAGTAGACTAAAATACTTTTATATTAGAGAATGAATATTACTTATATAATATTTGTGCCTTCAAAATACTGTAAGTTTGGAAGGCCAGCAATGGCTCCATGACTATTTGGCTGTGCTGCAAGTGACGGCACGCTCGAGGTATTAAAGTTACCGTGATGACACTGTGTTTCAAAACTAGTCAGGTTGTTTATCTTTTTCTGAGTGGAGCCTACTCATAAAAAGTCTATTGTTACTTTTTAAGATAGTAAAATATTCTACTTGAAATTAAGCAGAATCCATTTTTTGTATATTCAGTATTTTCTTTTTAAATTAAATCGATTGGGATGATGTTGGTTAATAAAACTATGTAGGTTTCAAATGTGCAACTCTATGATATATCACCTGTGCATTGCACTGTGTGCCCATCACCTAAAGTCAAATCTTCTGTCACCTCACACGTGACACCCTTCACCCTTTGCTACCCCCAGCTCCTTTCCCTTTGGTAATCACCCTATTGTCAGTGTCTATGAGTTTTTGTTTGCTTGTCCATCTTGTTCGCTTGTTGCTTTCAGTTTTATTTCTTTAAAGTTGCACCTCTTCAAAAGAACATACGCGCATGACCCGTGGACATGGACAACGGAGCGGGGACTGACTGTGGGAGCAGGGGGACAGGCTGGGTGGAGAGGGGCGAAAGGAGAAAAAATTGGGACAACCATAATAAAATAAACAATTTTTAAGTAAAATAAAGTTACCCATCTTCATAAATCTGCATGATAAACTGAGCAGTTCAAAGAAACAAGTGGAGTGAATTTTGTGGAAGGAAAGGGGTCCTTGATTAGTAGTAGCAGGAGCGAGGCTGTTGGAGAGAAGCTGTCATTTAAAGAGCTGTCTCTGTGTCAGCGACAAGAATAGCTGTGCTGCGTGAGAGCTTCAGAGAAAGAAAATGCTAGGTAATAAGGCTGGCAAAAGCTGACCTACTTTGTATGATACTGTATCAGAAACTAAGTGGCAAAACTGCAGACCACTGGGGGAGTGAATTAATCCAAATGAGATTTCATTTACTCAGAAACTTTCTGATCAACAAAACACTAGGGAGATTTAAAATCTTACATGATAATAAATCATAAAAATGGACAAATAATGTTAGTTCCTTAAGGGCACATACTGGAGTATATTTTGTATCCCCTGAAGCACTTAACATTTTATTCACTGTTATATCTTCCCAGTAATAGGCTCTCGCTAATTATTTGTTGAATGTAAATATGAAATAAACTTGGTGTTTGAGGTAAGTCACCTCCAAGTTATGGGAATGCATGTTTACAGTACTGCAGATTCTGAAACAGAGCGAAAAGAATTCGTGAGGTTTCCTTGTTCACATATGGGGGGGACTTGGTGGGGGGATAATGAATTTAGGAGAGGGTTGATAAGCATGAGCATGGAAGTGGGAAAGCCAGAGATGGGCAGGAAGTGAGGAGGCTGACAGCAGCGTCACATACACACGGAGGAAGCTAATGTACTGTTGTATTCAAATTAAGGATGATGGCTACGTCTCCTATCTGTACAGGACTTTAACATGACATGGGGAAGCTCCGATGGTCACAGCGGTCTGAGTGCAACCTGCAGGCCAGCCCCACACACTCCATCTGCCTGCTCTTCCCTTCTGACCTCATGTAAGTGGCCATATGGACTTATAGCTAAAATATATGAACGATATGGGCTATTTTCTCCCCTCCCAGCAATGTTACAACAGATTTTCAAATGTCATGAAACTCTACCCAAAAGTTGGATGGCGGGGATATTTTATCATAATTTCTCTATGTTACGTAAATTGCTTACTGGACTCAGCATGGTGATCACATTGTGAAGGATATAAAAGTCAAATCACTACATTGTACACTTGAAACTAACATTTTTTTTACATTTTTAATTTATTTTTTAAGATTTTATTTCTTTTATTTTTAGACAGAATGGAACGGAGGGAGAAAAAGATGGGAAAAAACATCAGTGTGTGGTTGCATCTCACGTGGCCCCACTGGGGACCTGGCCTGCAGCCTAGGCATGTGCCCTGATTGGGAATTGAACCAGCAACCCTTTGGTTCGCAGCCCACACTCAATCCATTGAGCTACACCAGCCAGGGCTTTTTTTTTTTTTTTACATTTTTTAAAAGAAATAGTCATTGCAAAGATTGTACAAGATGATTGCTCAGGTTTCTTTCAAGCTCCAGTATTCAGTAATGTAGGTTGAATATTATGTAGCCATCTCTAAAGTTCACACCCATTGGATAGGACATTTTGATATCTTTATCACGGCCAGAACCCGAGTGCCACGAGAGTTATCAGCCCATCGCTTGTACTACCTAGCCCAGGAGTCTATATCACAGTATCACATTAGGATTACTTGAACTTTAAAAACACCTAAATGCCTGGACTCTACCCAAGATATGATATCTCAGGATGTCCGTCCAGCCAGAAGCCAGGTGACCCTAACGTTCAGCCACAGCTGAGAACTATTACCGAGGTAAGCCTCACACAATAGTGGCTTACACTCCCCTCAAACTGCCACTCATTTCCCAACTTACTCAAATCAAGGCCCTCTTGTTTTGCTACTGTCTGATCATGCCCTGCAAAGTTCATTTGTTAAATCCTATCCCCCCAAAAAGTTATGGTATTAGTAGCTGGGGCCTTTGGAAAGAGCTCAAGTCATTAGGGCAGACCCCTCATGAATGACGTCAGTACCCTTTGAAAGAAGCTCAAGAGCAGGGGTGTCCAAGGGCCCCTTTTTTGCATCTCTGGGCCACACTGGAAGAAGAAGAGTTGTCTTGGGCCACATATTAAATACACAAACAGTTATGATGAAAACTGATGAGCAAAAAACGGCGCATGCATAATTTTTGTGATATCCGCCACCACAGATTAGCAAAAAAGTCCTCACACAATAATCCTAGTTATGCAGCAGCCCTTTCAATAATCTTTTTAAACCGTCGAGCAGATCCCAAGTTTGTGATCGCTAATATAGAAAATGTACATATCTAAGTAATAAAACTAAGCAATAGTTTAAGTACATTTACTTAATGTACTTAATGATTTTGTGTTGGGCCACATTCACAGACACCCTGGGCCGCATGCAGCCCGCGGGCCACGGTCGGACACCCCTGCTCTAGAGAGGTCCTTAGCGCCTTCCACCACGTGAGGACACACAGAGAAGTCTGCAACTGGAAGAGGACTCTCACCAGACCCTGCGAGCACCCTGATCTCACACTTCCGGCCCCCAGAACTGTGAGCAGTGAAATTTCTGCTCTTTATCAGCCACTCAGTCTGCGGTGTCTTGTTACAGTGACTGCAACAGACTAAGACAGTGTTACACTGTAACAAGGATATTATAACCTTAGAATATTTTAAGTCTTGTTAGAAATATAGTAAGTAGTATAATAGAAACAGGCCTAGAGAGCAAGCTGTGACTCCTGGCCAAATGTTAGTAGAAATTTACCCGGCTTGTAAACTTGTAATCTGTAACTGACCCTTTGTATCTTGCAGTATTGACCCAATGGCTTAAGTGTGCTGTTGATCTGTA